>JAPKLY010001930.1:18225-32126 GCA_026898435.1 Prunella vulgaris | reverse complement strand
GCTCTGGACTTCGACGGGCACCACTGCTTCAGTCCCGAAGGCTAAGGCAAACGGGGTCTCTCCGGTGCTGGCTCGGTATGATATTCTGTAAGACCATAGGACCTCCGGGAGTTCGTCTGCCCAGCTACCTTTCTTATCTTCAAGGCGGAGCTTCAGTATGTGTTTCAGAATTTTGTTAACCGCCTCGACCTGGCCGTTTGATTGTGGATGGTGCAGCGTCGAGTAGTGCTTCTTGATGTTCCACGAACTACAGAAGTCTCTCAACTTTTGGCCGTCAAACTGCCTTCCATTATCTGTGATGATCGACTGTGGGAGTCAAAATCGGCAGATCAGTCTCTTCCAGATGAAACCGATCATTCTTTCTTATGTTATCGTTGTAAGTGCTTCGACTCAGCCCACTTGGTGTAATAGTCTACTGCTACAACAGTAAACTTTACACCGCCTCTGCCAGGTGGAAATGGGCCGATCAAGTCGATACCCCATTTTGCAAAAGGCCATGGGCTGAAGACCGACTTCAGTTGGTTGGCCTGGGAGTGGATGTTAGGTGCGAAGAGTTGACACTTTCGGCACTTCCGGGCGAAGCTAATGGCATCCTTGCGAAGAGTGGGCCAATAGTACCCTTGTCTGATCTTCTTGTATGCCAAGGCTTGCCCCCCAGCGTGACTTCCGCAGATTTCTTCATGAATTTCTTCTAACACCTCGAACCCTTGCTTCTTAGTTAGGCATTTGAGTAGGGGTAGAGAGAATCCATGTTTGTAGAGCTGACCTTCCACCAGCGTGTATCTGGCTACTTGCTTTACTAGCCGGCTAGCTTCCCATGTGTCTTCGGGGGTTGTCCCGTCCATTAAATATTTTTGGATTGGAGTGCTTCAATCTTCACCATCTTCGTTGTCCTCCTGCCCCCCACTCGAGGTCTAATTTACCTTGTAATCGGATGTCGAGGGGTTCTTCAGCTTGGTAATTACAACCTCCGTGAACTCGGCTTCGCTGTTACTGGTAGCTAGTCGAGCAAGGGCATCTGTTTGTGTGTTTTGTAGTCGTGGTATCTGATTGATGTAAACCTGTGTAAACATCGAGATCAGATGCGCGGCTATCTTCAGGTAGGTCATCATCTGCTGGTCCTTTACCTCGTACTCCCCCCGGACTTGGGATATTATTAGCTGGGAATCTCCGAAATCTTGAAGATTGGTTGCCCCTACAGCTAATGATAGCCTAAGTCCAGCTATCAAAGCTTCGTACTCCGCCTCATTGTTGGTCGCTCGGAAGTCGAACTAGATTACGGAGGTGAAGACTTGCCTATCTGGGCTGATCAAAACCACGCCGGCGCCTGCTGCTGTGCTGGGTGATGACCCGTCCACGTAGAGGTACCACGGAGCTATACGCCCCCTCGTCAGATCTTGTGGGAAAGTTAGCTCGACGATGAAGTCGGCGAGCGCTTGTCCCTTGATCGCTGTTTGGGGTGCATAGATTATTCCGTATTGGCTAACTTCTAGTGACCATTTTAGCAGACGTCCAACGGTGTTCGGTCGTTGTAGTATTTGCCTTAGTGGGAATGTTGTCAACACTTCCACTGGATGGTCGAAGAAGTAGGGCCTCAATTTCCTAACACTCATCACCAGTGCATAAGCTAGCTTCTCTGTCGGGGTATACCGCAACTCAGCCTCGTGCAAGACTTGGCTTACGTAGTACACTGGTAGGTGTGTTTTCGCCTCTTCTCGGACCAGGACGGAGCTAATGGCAATCTCTGACGCAGCAAGGTAGAGGTATAGCTTCTCCCCAGGTATTAGCTTCGATAGGACCTGCGTATTTGCCAGGTATGCTTTAATGTCTTCAAAGGCTCGTTGGCATTCGCTTGTCCATATGAAGTGGTTTTTGAGGTGGAGCTTGTTGTCTTTGGCCGCCTCTTTATACCTTCGTGTGTTTACCTTAATTGTCTCAAAAAACGGAGGGTTTCGATCACCGGACCTGGAGATAAATCTGTTCAAGGCTGCCATACACCCGGTTAACCTTTGGATTTTCTACACAGAATCGGGTACGCCCATCTCGATTATGCATTGGACCTGCGTGGGGTTGACCTCGATTCCTCGCTGGCTCACCAGGTGCCCCAGGAACTTTCCTGAATGTATGCCGAAGCTGGTTTTCTTGAGGTTTAGCTTCATATTGTAATGGAACAATATGTCGAAGGTCTATTTTAGGTGGTCAAGGTGATCCTCCTTTCTCAGACTCTTGACTACTATGTCGTCCACGTACACCTCCATGGATTCGCCGATGTGTTGGTTGAACATTTTATTCACCAACCATTGGTAGGTTGCTCCGGCGTTGATGAGTCCAAACGGCATCCTTTCCCAGCAGTACATGTTTTTGTTGGTGTAGAACGCCGTATGTTCCTGGTTATCTAGGTGCAACGCTATCTGGTGATAGCCCGCAAAAGCATCCATGAATGTCATCTTCTCATGGCCTGCGGTGCTATCTACAAGCTGATCAATGTGGGGCAGTGGGAAGTTGTCCTTTGGACATGCTTTGTTCAGGTCCGTGAAGTCGATGCAGAGCCTCCACGTCCCATTGTGTTTCTTCACCAAGACGGGGTTTGCAACCCACTGCGGACATAAGGCTTCCTTGATTAGCTTGTTGTCCAATAGCTTCCCAACTTTGACGGTTAGAGCTGCGTATTTGTCTGATCCGTATTTCCTTCATTTTTGGTGTACTGGCCTCCTCGTCAGATCTATGTTAAGTCGGTGGCAAGCATGCTCCAACGGGATCCCCATCATATCTTCGTGGGACCAGGCGAACACGTCCAAGTTGGACATCAGGAACAGCTCCATCCTTGACCGGTACGGTTCGTGCGGGTTCGTGACCTATGCGGGGCTCGAGATCGTCAGCTTGGTCTTCAGCTTGGACGGGTTCCTCGACTGTCATCACCTCCGGTAGTTTATCAACTTGGGATGGTTCCGTGACCTGGGAAGTTAGGTCAACGCCCATTGGTACTGGTTCTTGACCTCCCGTAGGTTCCCCATCTTGTGCTTCATCTGCCACTTCCATGGGAGCAGGTTGCTGCTCTTGCGCAGGTCCCAACACTTGGTCATTTTGGGTCAATTCCCTTCCCTCCATTGGTGCCGGTTGTGCATCTTGCGCAGGTCCAGAGACTTGTTCAATTTTTGGCAGATCGCCTACCTCTATCATTTCAGTTTCTATCGAGATGACGTCTAGGATGTTTGGCTCGTCTGCCGGGATTTGCACGTCTTCCTCAAGGACCTGGACCTGTGTCACTGCCTTTTTGATATGACCATCTTTGATTTGGAGTAAACACTATCGGGCCTTTTTTTTGGTCACCTTTAATGGTACCGGTGCCTTTCAGAGTTGGGAATTTTATACAATAGTAGTAGGTTGAACATGCCGCTTTGAATTCATTGAAAAATGGGCGGCCAAGGAACCCGTTGTAGGAGGACTGCTGGTCGACAACTAGGAAATCTATGAGCCTAGTCAGTCTCCGCTCCGGGTCCTCGGCCGATACAAGCTGAACGCTCAACCTAATAGTACCTAGGGTGATGGTTAGAGCTTCTCTGAACCCCACTATCCTAGCATTGCTAGGTTCTAAATATGACTCAAAATCACCTAAGGCATCTAAGGTGGATTTGAAGAGAATGTTGGTGAATGCGCCGGTGTCCACAAGCAGCCTGTGAACTCGGACGTTCATGATGTTGGCGGTTATCACCAATGAGTCATTGTGGGGCGTCAGTACCCCCTCCAGGTCAGCTGAGGAGAATGTCAGCTCATCGGTAAGCTGTGCGACGGACCTGGGGCCGGAGCTGCCTTCCTGGACCTGGTTCACGGCCCGGATTTCGGCCTTCCTCTTTCTGTTGGAGATGGAGGATCCCCCATCTTGGAGACCTCCGGTAGCTCCGATTTTCTCCTCGAGAACTAGGAGTTCTCGGGTGGGCTCTAGGTTTTGCTGAGGTTGGGGAGGTCCCCTTCGCCTATTCTGAGGTACGCGTTGGCCCGCGTCCTCCTCTTCATCATCGGAGGTTCCCCTCCTCTCGAACCTGGGCCTCTTAGCTGGGGCCTTCTTCACAAACTCGGCCAGCTTCCCGTCCTCATAAAATTTCCACAGTTGTTTGAGGAGGTCTTGGCATTCGCTAGTGAAGTGGCCGATGGATTGGTGATAGGCGCAGTACTTGTTGGGGTTGAGCTTCGCGCGATCTTGGCGAATTCTCCTCGGCTCTTCCAACAAAGCCTTGTCCTTGACTGCCGTAAAGACGTGGTCAACGGAGACGGTGAGGACCTGGTTAAGCTTCTCCTTGAACTCGTCCCCGTCGCTAAAAGCTTTTAGGTTCCGGGGAGCCTTGTATGTGCCCCCGGACTTCTTCCCGTAGGATTTTCTCTCCTCCGGAGCACCAACTTCCTTCAGTAGTGCCTCCTGCAAAGCCACGAACACCCCCGCCTTGTGGCGGAATTCGGTGTAAGTGTTCGGACATGCGAGGTGCATCTCCTTCCAGAGGTCGGTGCCCTTTCTGAGCCCAGCCATCACTGCGACGACTTTGGTGTCCTCGCTCACCGGCTCACCTTCCAGCAGTATTTTGTCGAACCTCTCCAGGTACTGCTGGTCGATCTCGCTCTCACTTTGGTGGATGTTGGCGAGGCGGTGCTTCTGGGTAAGGTAGGATCCAAACCCGGAGAAGTGGGCCAAGAACTCCCGTGAGAGTTGGCCAAATGAGTGGATTGACCCCGGGGTGAGTGATGAGAACCAGCGGTGACCTCGGTCCCCGAGGGTCAGCGGGAAGTTCCGGCATTGGGTAGAGTCGGTGGCACCCACTGAAATCATAAAGTCTGCATACTTGGCCAGGTGGACCTTCGGGTCAGATTCGCCCTGGTATGCGGACATCACCGGGAACTGGACCTTTTTCTGGACCGATGCTCTGAGTATGGCAGGTTCCAACAGAGATATGGGGAGAGCGGTGGCGTCAGGTCCACCAGACTTGGCTGCTACTTGCTGTTGTAGCATCTCAACGGCCCTTTTCAATGTGGTCAGCTCATCATCGTGGGTCACCTCCGGTGGAGGTTGCTCGAAGGTCGTGCACCTCGTGGACGCATGCCCCCGAGGTGCCTCACTCTAGGGTGACCCCTCCGTGGCGGGTCGGAACTGGTGTCCGTCATGCGGGCCCAGTCTGTCGGTGGCGGGTCTCCTTAGTCGATCGTGGGCGGAACTACGAGGCTGCAGGTCCGACTCTCCCCTCTGGGACGTGGCCGGGGCTGCTGTCCGCTCAACTTCTTCGCACCTCGGCCCTAGTCTGCCTTGGAGGACCTCCCTCCTCAGTGATTGGTGCGTGGCGGACGCTTCGGTGTAGGCCGAAGCCCGCCTAGTGTGCGTGGCTGGCTCCTCCACCACCTTGGCCTTCCCGGTGCACTCCCGGTGTTGGCGAGCTTGGGCGGAGCTCGCCTCCTGCTCAGATGGGAGGTCAATATAGTGACCCCTGGTCTGGGTGTCATGGGTCGGCCTGGTTTGCACCCGGGCTTCAGTGGCTAGAGCTCGCCGGGGTACTAGGGTGAGCTCGTCGAGCTGCCTCTACTGCAACCGTTGCAAGGTTGCGATGGTGCGTTGGAGTTCGTCGGGGTTGTTGGCCAGGTCCCTCAGGGCGGGGTTCAAATCCTCTTGTGCCACTACAACTCGCGGAGGTCGAGGAGCTGCATTTTTTGGGGGGACCTGGTGGGAGGTCTCTCCCTCAGCCTGGTCCTGGCCGGCGCCCTTTCCCCTTCGGATGTTTGCCGAGGTCTATTCCTTGGGAATTTTTGGGTTTTGGAGGGGGTAGCTCGCCGAAGGTCGCCGAGGTGGTGATCTTCCAGCTTGGGTAAATTTGTTCGGGTTCTAGTCTAGCCTCGCGTGCGACGAATTATCCCGAATCCGGTTTATTCGTGTACACGCGTGCGTTTGGGAACCTCTTTTGGGCAGAATTTTGTGGACCCAAAAATCTTGGTTTTGCCCGGAAATCTGGGTTTTCTTCCGAAGGAATGAAAATGTATGTGTATCTTCAAGTGTTCTTGAAGTTTGTCAAGAACACCTTCAAATCTTCAAATCTTCAAAGAAACCCTAATTTTTTGTTTTTAAAATTTCTAAGGATCTCGACCCTTCTTCTAGCTCCAAATTGTTGATAGAATTTACTAACGATATTTTTATGTGGCTTAATGTAACATATTAATTCTACCAAACAATAATCTAAGATTTTGTGTTCTTTGTGTTCTTGAGGGGATGATATAATGGAGAGTTTAGAGAGAGAAAGTAAAAGTTTGGATTGTATTCAATTAATTCTGTAATAGTTACAAGAGAGGTCTTATTTATAGATGTGCAAGTGTGAGGATGCACCTTACGAGCCTATTTGGCTTCCGGTGTTGACGAAGGTCCGTAACCCTCGTCTTGGTCCCTCACAATGCTACCTCTACCAAGCCCCATTCTACTACACGTATATATCCTATCTATACACCCGCCGGTCGAGTTCTCAGGCTTGGCGAGCTACCCGATGAGCTCCATTGCCTTGTGCCATTTCTGGGGACTATGTAGGGACGGGCCTTAGCTCGGCCTCTATACTCGCGGGCGAGTTCCCCCTTTATGGGCGAGCTCCCTTGCGAGCTTCCCTCTTTTGTCCGATTGGTAAGTTGACCTCGGGCTTGCGGGGTCCGGGCTAGCTACTCTCCACCTCGCCGAGCTCCGGCGACCTACTAAGCCTCCGCAATTATCCCAATGTCGATCGTATTAGTTCACCTTGTCAACAATTGGCAAAACAAGATTAATAAATTAGATTACCTGTTTCTTTAGAAGTATTTTAATTTGAAAATAAAATATAAATTGGATTTATACATAATGTTGTAATTAATAAATTTTAATTATTTTAAAAGTATAATTTCATCATTTTATATTTATTAATTAAATTTATAAATAGGGTGATGCAGTTGGATTACATATAATATAGTGTTATATAGTGTAAATGTACTTAATGCAAAGTGCAATCATGTAAAATAAATTTTATATGTTGGCTTAACAATTCATCGATATCCAATGTATTTTTTTTATCAGAAAGGACTAAGTTTTTCTAACAGTAAAAATATTTTAAAATTGGAGATTTAATTTTTGTAAGGATTGAGGTATAAAAATTCTGAAAAATGAGGGTGCATTTAGATTTTTTTTTAAAAAAAATTATGAAAGTAAAGTGATATGTAGGTGTTAATGGAATTGTTTAATGAAAGGATTTAGTGGCTGTAATTATCCTAGAATTCCACCAAACAATAATCTAATGATTTTGTGTTCTTGATAATATGTTATAGAAAGAGAGAGTGAAGAGAGTAGTGAGAGAAAGTGAGTTGTGTATTATGAGCTTAGAGAGAGAAAGAGAGTATAAGAGACCTATTTATAGGTTTGCATGTAGTGAGGTGGCACTTAAAGTGCTTACATAGCTTTAGGTGTTGACAAGTGTCTCTTACACCTGTCCTTACTCACCACTATGCTTCAATTACATCGCTTTATCCTACTACATCACTACTGATCCCTACGTAGCTACCAGCTATACTCCGGACTGGGCAAGCTACTTAGCGAACTCCTCTTGCCTTGTGCTAATCTGGGACGTGGTGATGGTAGTAGACTTCAGTCTTGTCTCTTGGATGTGGGCGAGCTCTGGCGAGCTCCTCTGCTACTCATGGTGTTGACTTGGTCAAAGCTGATAATGTGACATAGGGCTATGCTGGCGAGCTCCTCAGCCTTGGTCATTTATTCTTGTAATCCTTCATTAGAAGTTCGCCTATCCACATTTGCCCCCCCAGCTCGTCCACATCATGATATTTCTAATGTATGGGCGAGAGCTCGAGTGTAGGCGAACTCCCTTTGGTGTAGTGCCAAGCGTCTTGGCAAGCTAACTATGGTGGTGGGAGTGCTAACGTGGTGCAGAATTCGAGGCATCATGCACACCTTTCCATGCCTCATTTCCCGCGCCCATCATGCCAAACCTTTCAATTTTTTGCAGATAAGTCCCTGGGCTTCTGTGAAACTACACTTCGCCCATTTGTCTTCTATAAATAAGGAAAACCACGTTCATTATTCACTTTTACTTCTTCAAATTCTCAGAGCATCTTTAAAGTAATCCCTTGCGTTTTCAGGTGATTTAAACCCTTGCATTATCGGATCTTCATCAGAATCTTCAAGGTAGTGCATTGAATCCATTTTCCTTAATTTTTTTCTTGCAGGTTTCTATTTCCTTTTTCCTTTTTTCCATGCTTCTCCACAACCACCATTAATTCCAGCGAGATCCTTGAGTTTTCCAGCCGCCGGGATTTTTTACCTTTGACTATATAAAAACCTGATTTGAACGACTCCTAAGACCACGCCCCTTATCAATTAACATGTCTTCACGATCTTCGAGTCGAACTCTGTCAAATCGCAATATGGGAAAGAGACCTATGACTGAAAATGAGCCAATTCCCCAGATTACCCCCATCATGATTTGTTCAATTTCTGAAGCGACCTCGGTAGCTCGCCCAGACTCTGGCGAGCTACTAGGCGAGGTTCGATATGACTCCGGGGATAGGGCCACCAACTCCGGAGGTGGTGGAGACCCTGAACTTCGCGGACTCTGGGAGGAGTTCGCCCGGGCAATGGATGAAGCAATTTCCCAGGATAAGGAGGAGATCGCTGAGGGCGAGGAGGAGGTCACCGAGTCAGGTGGCCAAGCGAGCGAACTGGTTCGCGAGTTGGAGGAGGATGAGGATGACAAAGAGGAGATCACATTGGAATACCTCAAGTCCATTGACTTTCCAGCTCATCAACTCCCTGAGCATGACGTTCCTACTGCCATTGAACACGAGATTGACTGGGCGGAGTACATGGAGAGGTACCAGGCGAGCTTTCCTACGCCTGAGCGAACTATCAGGGAGGTAGTTGGTAAATCGGATTTCAAGGCGAACTCTGTCAAGAGTATTATCTACGAGCTTGTACTCCCTCATCTTCGTGAGAATTAACACATTCCGTTGGACATCCATATTTATGCTCCAGGTCCAAATGAGCGAGTTGACATGCCTCCGCCGGGTCTCATTACTGTCAATGTTCACACCCTAGATGTCGGACTCACACTACCTCTGCATCCTATCATCGGCCAATTTTTTATGGACACAAACTTGGTCATCACTCAGCTGACTCCGTTCGCTTGGAGTAGTGTGTTGGCCTTGTTGACAGTTGTTGGCCTTGAAGGGTACAAGAATCGCCTGACTTCGGCGGAAATTAATGAGGCCTTCAATGTTACAAGGCAATCTACTGAGGGCAAGGGGTATTATTATCTGAAAGCTCGCCCCAGGGAAAAATTTATCAAGAGCCTCCCGAACAAAATCCGGGATTGGAAGGAGCAGTTCTTCTTCATCGGAGGGGACTGGCGGGCCTCGACAAACTATTCCGGGCACGGAGGCCGTATCAACTCTCCCGAGGAATACGGGAAGGCTAGCAATAGGTGGAAAAATTTTGTGTGTGTGTGTTGAATTAGATTTACTAATCTAATTTTCTCTTTTTTTGCAGCCCCGAAGCACCACAGCCCGGACACGCATATTCCAATGTTTCCAAAACATTTGAGTTTGTGCGCACGGTGTGTTGTTTGAGGAATCGCAAGGACCGGGACGTCGAGCACCTGAGCAAGTTTCACTGCAGGCGAACTGCCCTTATCCTTACTTCGCCTCATCATCTCACTGCTCAAGCCCCGGAGCTCCTAGGTTGTTTACCTCATAGTAGCTCACCAAGCTAACATAGTTCGCCAATATGCTAATTTTCACTCTTTCATTTTTATTGTTTAACTCCTTTCACTTATGCAATCTCACCGATCAAAGTCCCTTAACCGATCGATATCCTTGTCCAAAAGCTAAAGATGGGTCCACCTCGCCCAAACAAACAAGGGTTGCCTTCCGCGACTGCCCTGGCTGAGAACAAAAAGGCAAAGCTCACCCAGGTCACCTCGAAGGAGGCTGTTGGGGGCTCTGGCACTCAGCAAAGGTCACCAACGAGGTCCCAGGCGCTGGCAAAGACTGCCCAGGGGTGCAAAGACAGGAAAGGGTGGTGGGCGAGGTGCCGCTACACCTGAGCGAGCTCCTCAACCGCCTCAACAGCAGAAGAAAGGCCTCCGTCGTGGTGATGGATCTCGAGTGGGCGAGGAGGACGCCCAAGCTCACAAGAGGACCAGATTCTCCCTCCATGATAAGGAGTCTGATCAAGGTGGGCGAGGTGGCACTGGATCGGGTCAGGGTAGCTCCGCGCACTCCACTGCTCCTCCACCAGCTGCACCGACTCCGCGATCTCCTGCCTCCTCTTCCCCGTTTGGTGTCCAGGTGGTAGATGACACCGTCCTTGGTTGGGACCCCACCAGGGTGGGGTAAGTAGCTCACTTAGGACCTATTCTTCGTGTTGATACTTTTTATTTTGGAATTTGTCTAAGTATGCGGACCTTCGTAGGTATGCCTCCATCGCTCACCCCAATAGGAGCTAAGTCCTCCACTCTTATGAGTGTTCCCGCTCCCTCTCATCACTTCGCAACCTCCCTGAGGGACTTGCTCTTCAAGCAGTGAGGGAAGCTCCGAGATATTGGATGAACTCCCAATTGACTACTGTGGAGAGACAGTCACCAATCGACAATGCCCGTCTAGCGATGCACTATGCAAGCGGTCTCTTACTTGCTAGTCAAAGGGTAGTCAACCAGGTATCGGAAATTGAGGAGGTCGGCCAGGAAAAGAACGCTTCATTTTTTAAGATGGTGGAGTCCTTTAATGAAGCAAAGAGGGCGGCGGAGATTGCCGTGGAGAAGGCTTCCGCTTCTTTGGCGGCTGAGTAGAGCGCTCTCAATCAACTTAGCGAGCTTCAGCGCAAATTCTCAGCCATCTAGAAGAACGCAGAGGCTGTTATACGGTCTAAGGAGACTGAGCAGGGGAGCACAAACTGAATCCTCCCAGTTGAGGGAGGAAGTTGCTGCTAAGGCCCTGAAGATCGCCTAGCTCCGCCACCAGTCCACCTCCTCCGAAGCTTTGAAGTCTTTGAGGGTGGAGGCCTCAGATAAGGGCTTCATCCAATGCTATGCCGAAGTGATCCGATCTATCCTCTGGGCCAGAGCCCACAAAGACGATGAGTTGGATATTACCGTGGTTGGGGATTTCAAGGAGTGCGTGGAGAAGGCCCAGATCTCTGTTGGCACTGAGTTGGATATTGGCGACCTCACCCAGCTTGGAGTTGCCTTGGACTTCATCCTCAAGCATTTCAAAGTCATCCAGACTCTTGAGGTCCCAGTTCTGAATGCTGAGGTAGAGCAGGGAACTCCCCAGACTCCTCCCACTGATGAACAGATGCTAGATCTGACGGGAAACATCATGATCGACACTAGCATGCTGGACACTAGTGGGCTTACTGGGAACATCACTGAGCTTCCGAGACTTTCACCTTCGGCGGGCCAGGAGGTTGTCGGTCAGGTTGCTGGCGAGGTCCCCATTGAGGTCACCCCCACTGATGCCTCTGCCACTCCAACTCCCGATGTCCCCATTGCTCCTCAGACTTAGAGGCCTTTTACTTTCTTTTGTTTTTGCTTTTGTTTAGGTAAGGTAGCTCGTTAGGTAGCTCACCTAGAAGGAGTTGTTTTTATCTTTTAAGATGGCTAGCTGGTTGCCCTTTGTAACCAGCACTACTTCCAATACATAGAGATATTCTAAATATTTTTTGAATGAAATTTTAATTTTTTATTCTATCCGGCTCTAATTTAATTTCTCATATGTTATATCTTTTATTAACTCGTATTTACATTTTTAGTACACGATTGTTCTTCTTATTCCACTTTGGGAAGCGAATTGTTCGTTTTACTTTGCTTAAGACTACGAATCATACTTATTTGTTCGTCTTACGCCACTTAGGGCAGCGAATTGCTCATCTTAGACCACTTAGGGTAGCGAGTTGTACTCTTGTTATTCACCTGGGCGATTGGGTTTTAATAACCTCGCCTTAGACGTTTTAAATCGTCTTTTGTAAATTTTTTCTAACTTTGGGCAGCGGGCGCTTAGTGATCCTTTAAGAAGGACACGCTTTGCTAACCTTGGCACTTTGGCCTTTCCCTTGAGCTTTAGATGATAAAGTTTTTTGGGACCTAAGTCCTTGCGTATTTGGAGCTTGAACAATTGATTTCTTTGAAAAAATTCTAACTTTATTGAGCAATGGTATTTACATAGGTCGTCATCAACATTCCTGATGCGAACCTCTGACTGTCTAGTTACAAGTTGTGGTTCACCTTGCTCTACTGCCAACGGCTGGGTATACTCTGTTTTCTTCCAACTCTTCAAACCGGTGTAGATTTCATTTTCAGTATCTGACACACGTTTGTACAATGAATCTATCATCTTGGCCTTAGAAGACTGACTTTGTGTCACACACATTGTCTTGGACAGACTCCTCCAGAAAATGTAGCAGCTTCTTCACACAAGTACATATAAATATTCTTCGGAGCATTCACTGCGTGACGGACTTCTTTTCATACTCCAATCCTTCCGCTACTATTGATAAAACTTCTTCAGGTGTGTTGTGGTCCATGTATATGATGAAGCTTTCCCATCCATATCTTCGAGATCATATGTTCCGTTTGCCCAGCTCACGGTGACCCGGAACGGTCCTTCCCAGTTAGGCCCGAACACACAGGGTGGAGTTGACAGCTTCCTTCTCAATACCAACTCCACAACCTTGAAACTTATGTTCCGCACTTGGGAATTGTAATACTTCTCCGCCCTTTGTTTGTAGGTGGCATTCTTTAGTACCGACGAGGCTTTGGTTTCTTCGAGTAAATCTTTCTCCACAACCAGGGCTTCGTCGTTTTCTTTTTCATAGTTTCCTACCACCTTCCAAGTCTGGTTCTGGACTTCCACCGGTACGACTGCTTCCGTTCCGAAAGCTAAGGCAAAAGGAGTCTCACCGGTACTAGCTCGATATGAAGTTCTGTAGGACCACAGCACCTCCGGAAGCTCATCTACCCAACTACATTTCTTGTCCTCGAGACAGATCTTCAACACATGTTTTAGTATTTTGTTCACTGCTTCGACTTGTCCGTTCGACTGCAAATGGTACGGTGTTGAGTAGTGTTTCTTAATATTCCATGAACTATAGAATTCTCTCAACTTCTGACCGTCAAACTGTCTGTCATTATCCGTCACTATTGACTGTGGGAGCCCGAATCGGCATATCAAATTTTTCCAGATGAAGCTGATCATTCTCTCCTGCGTTACTGTCATGAGTGCCTCGGCTTCAGCCCATTTCGTGTAATAGTCCACCGCTACTACGGCGAACTTTACACCGCCTTTGCTGGGTGGGAATGGGCCGATCAAGTCGATACCCCATTTTGCAAAAGGTCATGGACTGAAGACTGAGTAGAGTTGGCTCGCAGGAGTATGAATGTTAGGTGCAAACAATTGGCACTTCTGGCACCTCCGGGTGAAGCTAATGACATCTCTACTTAGAGTGGGCCAATAATATCTGATTAGGGTCATAATTGCATCTTTTTGCATCCATTTTGTTGGGAAATCCCTAATGTTTTGATGCCATTAAAACCAGATGATCTTGGGAGGTCAGCTGATCAGCTGAGGTCAGATCAGCTAAGGATGGTCAGCTTAGGTGAAGGTCAGCTGAGGTGCTAGATATCAGCTGATGTCAGGTCAGCTGAGGTCCAGGTCAGCTGATGTCAGACCAGCTGAGGTGCCAAAATCAGACGAGGACAAAATCAGCAGAGGAGCACCCAGATCAGCTGAGACACGTTCAGGACAACTATGACTCAACATACCAGCTGAGCCCTGAACATATCAGACGAGGATCACCAACAGCAGCTGAGGTCGTCTGAAGCTGTTGCATAGAAGATCTATTTACAGAAAGT
>JAPKLY010001930.1:0-17825 GCA_026898435.1 Prunella vulgaris | reverse complement strand
GATGAACAAGATTATTCAAGATTTTGAGGAATACATCTCCACTGCTGATTCACCATCATCAGAGGATTTTTGTCTCATGGCAGACACTGAAGAGGTAGAAGCTGAAACCCCCTCTGTTAGCTCATCTTGCTCTTCTACCAATTCTATGGACTCTGAGATGCAAAAGCTGCTCTCAGATCTCCAATCCTCTCTAAGTGTCTGTGCTAAACTAGAAGAGGAGAACTCAAGGCTAAAAGTTGAAGTCTCTCAGCTGAGCCTCGAGAAAGGTCAGTCTGCTGATCTATCAGCTGAACCCACTTCCTCACAGACTCAAGAGTCAGAAGACTTAAGAGTCAAATGTGTGGAACAAGAACAGTTGGTAGCTACGCTGCTGGCTGAAAATCTAGGGTTGGAAGAGGAACACAAGCTATTAAAGGCTAAGTTCGATGAACTCTTTAAACAGCTGACTCGTAGAGAGGGTTGCAACACAAAAAGAATCGAGATAATCGGAGCTCTAGAACTCGAGATATAGCAAAAATGAGGAAGTCGAGCACCGACCGACACTAAGTGTCCAAATCGGCAGCAAGCCTCCTCAAATCGGCTGCATGTACACTGAACTCGGCAGCTCACCCTCTGGCTAGGCAGCGTCTTCATCGCGCACGTAGTGTGCCGACCTAGGTAGGCAGCGAGCAAGCTTCAAATCGGCAACGATGGAATCCGCGCGACCTGGGTGCCGGCCAAGGTAGGCAGCAAACAAGTATCAAATACGCAGCGATGCTGAAATTTGGATTTTCAGGGTTATTTTCGTATTTTCGCGCATTTAATGAAGGGCACTTTGGACTAAACATTGTGGGCACTATAAATACCTCAAGGATCAAATTTCCAAGTGGGGAGATCATAATTCCAAGTTCTTAGATTAGTTTAGAGAGAGAATTAGGTAGTTACTTAGTGGGTTCTTAATTAGATTTAATCTTCTTTCTTCCATAACTTTTGATCCGTCCGTCGGATTTTAGATCTGTTTGTTCCTGCATACTCGTAGTGATTAGAGCTTCATTCCTGTGGTTCATTTTTTATTTTAAGCTTTGGATCAAGACTTAGAATTTTGGAGGCTTGTAGATTGTATTCAATTTCTCTACATATGGTAAGTTTTTCTTAAATTCTCTTGTTTTAATTCATAATCATGTTGTTTAGAATGTTAATTGTTGATTTCCAATTCCAATTAGCCATGGGCTAATATCCTTGTTGCATGGTTGTATGAATACTATGGTGAATTTAGTCTCTTGTTAATCATATGCATGAATTAGTGATCTTGATGGATTAGTTCTCTAATTAATAATTTGTATGAATTCTTGGGATGTATAATTGGATTGAATGAGCCTATATTGCTAGCTATGATATGAGAATTGAGCTCTAAGAACTTTATGCATACCAAGTGTTTGATATATTGCTAGTATGACCAATGAGAATTGCATATTAGCCTAGACCTCTTAATTTGAGTGTTGGAAGTTGTAGAGAGATCTAGACATCCAATAGAGCCCTTACCTTGTGTTGTAGAGAGATCTAGACACCAGTTGGCTTGACTAAGACACCAAGAGACCTTTTGCATACTAGGATGGATAGGACACTAAAGGAACCATAGTAGGATTACTTCCATGCACACACTCCACTCATTTGCTCACTTCCATGAGGTGATAGCTAGATTTACTTTGCTTGTTGAAGTAGATAGAAACCATGATCTTTTCTTGCTTTCACTAGCTATTAGCCTTTTGTAGACATTCAATGCTTGCTTGATATCGCATCGTTTCCCTGTGTTTGATATTTAACTTGGTTAACTTGCCACGACAACAACGACCACGTACACTTGAGTGGAAATCATACACGATTTTGGCAAACAATATCCTTGTGTGATCGTCTTATATGCCAAAGCTTGCCCCCCAGCGTGACTCCCACAAATTCCTCGATGGATTTCTTCTAACACCTCATACCCTTGCTTTTTAGATAAGCATTTGAGTAGGGGTAGAGAGAATCCACATTTGTACAGTTGGCCATCTACCAGCGTGTATCTGGCCGCTTGCTTCACTAGCCGACTAGCTTCCCCCGCATCTTCTGGGACCGATCCGTCCTTCAAGTAATTTTTTATCGGAATGCGCCAATCATCACCTTTTTTCTGCCCCCCACTCGAAGTCTGATTTATTTTATAATTGGACGTCGAGGGGTCCTTTAGTTTGGTGACGATGACCTCAGTCAGCTCTGCTTCGCCGCTACTTGTAGCTAGTTGGGCTAGTGCATCAGCTTGTGTATTTTCAAGTCTCGGGATCTGCTCGACATAAACTTGCTTGAACATCGAGATCAAGTGTGTCACAATCTTCTGATATAACGCCATCTGATGGTCCTTGGCTTCATATTCCCCCCGGACTTGGGATATTATTAGCTGGGAATCTCCGAAAATCTGAAGAATGGTTGCCCCCACAGCTAATGATAGCCTAAGTCCAACTATTAGCGCTTCATACTCCGCTTCGTTATTGGTGGCTCTGAAGTCAAACTAGATTGTTGAGGTGAATACCTATCTATTTAGGCTTATTAGTACTACATCGGCTCCTGCTGATGTGCTAGTTGATGATCCATCTATGTAGAGGTGCCACGGAGCTATACGCCCCCTCGTCGGATCTTGTGGGAAAGTTAGCTCGATGATGAAATCGGTGAGCGCTTGTCCCTTAATCGCTGTTCGGGGTGCGTAGGTTATACCGTATTGGCTGACCTCTAGTGACCATTTCAACAAGCATCCTGCAGTGTCTGGCCGGTGCAATATTTTCCTTAGTGGGAATGTCATCAACCATCAAAGGAATACGGCCGCAACTTTCTGACACTCATCGCCAGCGCATAGGCGAGCTTCTCCGTGGGCGAGTATCGTAACTCGGCTTTGTGCAGGGCTTGGCTTACGTAATACACCGGTAGATGTGTCTTTCCTTCTTCCTGGACCAGTACCGAGCTAATAGCCACCTCCGACGTTGTCAGATACAGGTACAACTTCTCTCCAAGTTTCGGCTTTGATAATATTTATGTATTGACCAGGTATTCCTTGATGCTCTCGAAGGCCTTCTGACACTCGTCTATCCATTGGAAATCGTCTGGGTGCCTAAGTCAGTTGATTTTGATTGCTGCAAAGAATGGACGATTTCGGTCACCGGATCTGGAGATGAATCGGTTCAAAGCTGTCAAACATCCGGTCAGCCTTTGAACTTTCTTCACTGAGTCGGGTGGCTGCATTTCCATGATGCACTTCACCTGGGTTTGGTTGACCTCGATCCCTCTTTGGCTCACCAGGTGTCCCAGGAACTTCCCCGAATGGACGCTGAAGCTACTCTTTTTTGGATTCATGTTGTAGTGGCATAGTATGTCAAAGGTCTGCTTGAGGTGATCTAGGTGATCCTCCTTCCGCAAACTCTTGACAACTATGTCATCCACTTACACTTCCATCGTGTGTCCAATGTGCTGGTCGAACATCTTATTCACCAGTCTTTGGTATGTAGCCCTGGCGTTGATAAGTCCGAACGGCATCCTTTCCCAACAGTACAGGTTCTTGTTGGTGTAGAATGTTGTATGTTCCTGGTCGTCTGGGTGCATTGCTATCTGGTGATAACCTGCAAAAGCATCCATGAACGTCATCATTTCGTGGCCTGCAGTGTTATCAACTAGTTGATCAATGTGGGGCAGTGGGAAGTTATCTTTTGGGCACACTGTGTTGAGATCAGTGAAGTCGATGCACAGTCTCCATGTTCCGTTCGGCTTCTTCACCAAGACAGGATTGACAACCCACTGTGGACATAATGCCTCCTTGATCAACTTGTTGTCAAGCAACTTTTTCACCTCCGTGGTCAATGCTTCATACTTGTCTGGTCCGTACTTCCTTTGTTTTTGGTGAACTGGTCTCCTCGTTGGATAGATGTTTAGCCGGTGGCATGCGTACTCCAGCGAGATTCCCGTCATGTCTTCATGGGAACAGGCAAACATGTCCAAGTTGGACTTCAAGAACTCCTCCATCTTGTTTCTGTACGGCTCTGGCAGCTCAGAACCTATGAAAAGTTCTAAGTTTATCTTGTCCGGGTCCACCTGGATTACTCTCAGCTCCTCCACGGGGGTGGCTTTTCTCTTCTTGCTTTTCCATCTCGGGTCACTGATGAGCTCATCCCAGTCCTCCTTTGTCATTGGCTCGTAACCCACTCGAGGTTCGAGGTTATCGCCTCCTTCACTGATGCAGGTGGGCTCACGTGCTTCCTCCACCTCTTGAGGGACAGGGTTGGATGGTTCTCCTGTTTGGGGGACTTCATCAACCTCCATCGGTGCTAGTTGTTGCTCTCCCACTGGTCTATCTACTTGGGCGATTTCCATCTCTCCTACGGGTGCCGGTTGTTGATCTTTTATCGGTCCGTCTACTTGGGTGGCCTCTGCCTCCTCTGGCTGGTTGGCCACCTCCATCAACTCAGTGTCTACTGAGATAACGTCTAGGATGTTTGGCTCATCAGCCGAAATCTGCATTTCATCCTCAAGTACAAGTACCTGCGTTACAGACTTTTTAATTTGACCATTTTTTATTTGGAGCAAACACTCTCTTACTTTCTTCTGGTCGTCTTTAATTGTATCGGCACCTTTAGGAGTTGGAAATTTAAGGTAGTAGTAGTAGGTTGAACATGCCGCTTTGAATTCATGAATGAAAGTGCGACCGAGGAACCCATTGTAGGTGGACTGCTGATCAATGACAAGGAAATCTACGAGTCTAGTCAGTCTCCTTTCGGGGTCCTCGACCGATACAAGCTCGACACTCAACCTAATCTGACCTAGAGGAATGGTTATAGCTTCCCCAAACCCCACTATCCTAGCATTACTAGGTTCTATATCCGACTCATAATCGCCTAGACCATCTTGGGTTTTCTTGAAGAGTATGTTGGTGTATGCGCTTGTGTCCACTAGCAGCCGGTGGACTTTCACGTTCATGATATTGGCACTGATCACCAACGAGTCATTGTGGGGGGTCAGTATCCCCTCCAAGTCCGCCTGGGAAAATGTGAGCTCAACAGTTGGTTTGGTGGCGGGCTTGGAGCTGGAACTCCCTTCCTGAAATTAGTTAACCGCTCGGACCTCGGCTTTTCTTTGCCTCTTCGAGATGGACTGTCTTCCATCTTCGATGCCCCCGGTAGGTCCTATCTACTCCTCAAGAACGAGGAGTTCCCGGGTTGGTTCTTGTTGCGCTGGTGGAGGAGGAGGTCCCCTACGTCTGTGTTGAGGGCCACGACGGGTCCTCATCCTCTTCTTACTCATCATCAGTCTCCTCCTCCCCTGCCTTGGCCTCTTTGACGGGGCCTTCTTCACGAACTCTGCTAGCTTACCATCCTCATAAAATTTCCACAGCAGTTTGAGGAGGTCCCAACACTTGCTGGTGAAGTGACCGATGGACTAATGGTAAGCACAGAATTTATTGGGTTGAGCTTGATGCGGTCCTGGCGGATTTTCCTCGGCTCATTTAGCATGGCTTTATCTTTGACTGCTGCAAACACATGATCTACGGAGACGGTCAGCACCTAGTTCAGTTTCTCTTTAAACTCGTCTCCGTCCCCAAAGGATTTCAAATTTCTGGGGCCTTGTAGATGCCCCCAGACTTCTTTCTGTGTGGCTTTTTCTCCTCGGAGCCACCAATCTCCTTCAGTAGTGCCTCCTTCATAGCCACGTACACTCCTGCCTTATATCTAAATTCGGCATAGGTGTTCGGGCAAGACAGGTGCATCTCTTTCCACATCTCGGTTCCTTTCTTCAGCCCGGCCATGACCGCAACTATTTTGGTATCTTCGCTGACAGGCTCGCCCTCCAGCAAAATCTTGTCGAACCGCTCCAAGTACTGCTGGTCCAACTCGTTGTCACCCTGGTGAATGTTAGCGAGCATGTGCTTCTGGGTCAAGCATGACCCGTAGCCAGAGAAGTGTGACAGGAACTCCCGTGTGAGCTAGCCGAATGATTGAATCAACCCCAGGGCGAGCAATGAGAACCACCGGTGGGCTCGGTCCCCTAGGGTCAGCGGGAAGTTTCGGCACTGGGTGGCATCCGAGGCTCCCACCGAGATCATGTAGTTCGCGTACTTCGAGATGCGTACTTTGGGATCAGATTCTCCCTCGTACGCGGCCATCACCAGGAACTGGATCTTCTTTTGTACCGGTGCCTTCACAATGGTAGGTGCCAAAGGTGACACCGGGAGCACGGTGGCATCAACTCCGCCGTTTTAGCAGCCACCTGCATTTGTAACTGCTCCACCGCCTTCTTTAAGGTTGTCAGCTCGTCATCGTGAGCTACCTCCAGTGGAGGCTATTCAAGGACCGTACGCCTCATGGACGTATGACCCCGCAGTCCCTCGCTCTGAGGCAGCCCCTCTGTGACGTGCTGGAACTAGCGGGCACCGTGCGGGCCAATTCTTGTTCCGTCTCCTCACGCCTAGGCCCCAGTCTGCCTCGGAAGACTTCCCTGGACTGGTGGGTTGTGAAAACCTCCGTATAGGTAGTAGCTCGCCCGTCTTGCGAGCCGAGCCTATCGGCAACTTTTGCTTTCCCGGCGACCTCTCTGTGCTGGCGAGCTCTGGCAGAGCTCGCCTCTTGTTCAGCTGGGAGCTCGCCAGCGTGCTCCCTAGTCTGGGTGGCTTGAGTGCGCCTGGCTCCATCTTCCCTCGGAGTTCACTGGGGAGTTCACGCGAGCTCGTCCTGTTGCTGTTGTTGTTGCAACCTTTGGAGCGCAGCAATATTGCATTGTAGCTCGTCGGGATCGCGGAGTATCTCACGGTGGGCCGGGGTCAGCCCATCTTGTGCTGCTGGGGTGGCGTTAGTTTGCCTCTCAGCTCGCTAGGGAGCTCGCTGGTGTGAGATCTCCCCATCAGTTTGTTTCTGGGCAGTGCACCCCTTCCATCTCCTGGTAGTTGCCGAGGTATGAGTATTGTCCTTAGACATTGTTCAGCTTGGGGGAGTTCGTTTGTTCTTTGAGCAAATTCCAGCTAAGGTAAGTCTACTAAGGATCTTTCTAGCCTTGCATGCAAGTGGATTTTCCAGAATTTGGTTTATCCACTAGCACACATGCGTTTAGAGTCCTTTTTGTCTTTGTTTTAGTCTTAAAATTCTGGAAATCAGCTGAAAACTGGGTAATTCTTTTGTATCTTCAAAAGTTCTTCAGATTTCTCAAGAACACCTTCAAAGTTCTTCACAATTTCTCTCTCGATTACTGAAATCGAAGGTTTGGGCCCTCCTTCTAGTGCCAAATTGTTAATGGAATTATTTAATGCAAGGATCTAGTGGCTGTAATTATCCTAGAATTCCACCAAACAATAATCTAATGAGTTTGTGTTCTTTATAATATGTTATAGAAAGAGAGAGTAAAGAGAGTAGTGAGAGAAAGTGAGTTGTGTATTATGAGCTTAGAGAGAGAAAGAGAGTACAAGAGACCTATTTATAGGTTTGCATGTAGTGAGGTGGCACTTAAAGGGCTTACATAGCCTTAGGTGTTGACAAGTGTCCCTTACACCTGTCCTTACTCACCACTATGCTTCAATTACATCGCATTGTCCTACTACATCATTACTGATCCCTACGTAGCTACCAGCTATACTCCGGACTGGGCGAGCTCCCTTGCCTTATGCTAATCTGGGAAGTGGTGATGGTAGTAGACTTCAGTCTTGTCTCTTGGATGCTCCCTAGCAAGTCAGCGAGCTCCCTTGTGAGCTCTCTCTCTCTCTCTCTCCTGGTATTGGTCAACTGGTCAACTGTTGACATGTCACCATACATCTGGGCGAGGTCTTGGCAAGCTCCTCTGCTACTCATGGTGTTGACTTGGTCAAAGTTGATGACATGGCATAGGGTCATGCTGGCGAGCTCCTCAGTCTTGGTCATTTATTCTTGTAATCCTTCATTAGTGGTTCGCCTATCAACAGTAGGGTTGTTTCTAATTTAAACAAACTCGTGATCCAAAATTACTTCTACCACAAATCTAGACCTGGCTTCACCTTTCCTTAACTGCCGTCAACTTTAATTTGTGCACATAGAGACACACACTAGCAGTGCTGCATGCGCTACCTCCCTCCCTCTCTCTCTCTCTCTCTCTCTCTCTCTCTACATCCTTCTCTCTATTTATCCGAGTCCCCGTCGGTGACTCACGAAAGCATTTGCTGGTGTTGTTGTACATCAGAGCTTTCCAGATAACCCATTGTTGATAGAATTTCGTAATGAGGTAATTAAGTGGATGTTATAAAATATAATTCTACCAAACAATAATCTAAGAAATAGTTGTTCTTGGATGGATAATGTAGAGAGAAAGTAATTGTGTATTATGAACACTCGGAGAGAGAATGATACAAGAGAGATGTATTTATAGGTGTGCATGGGTGTGGTGGTACTTTGTGGGCCTATTTGGCCTTAGGTATTGACAAGTGTCCTCAACACTGACACTTGTCTTGGTCCATCACCATACTACCTTTACAATGTTGGTCCTACTACATGCCTACTTGCTCCTTTTATACACGTTGTTGAGACCCTAGTCCTAAGCGAGCTTCAAGGCCTTATGCGGTTCCGGAGCAAAGCAAAGGTGGACTCTGACTTAATCTCTCTGGTTATGGGCGAGCTCCTCTCTCTTGACCTGGTGGATCAACTGACTTTGAGCCAACGAGGCTTGGGCGAGCTTCTTTCTCATCTCGCCGAGCTTCTCCATGTTGACCTTGGTCAAAGTTGATGACGTATCTTCTAAGCAGGTTGGCGACCTTCTTAGCCTTGGTTGGCGACCTTCTTAGCCTTCGTTGGCGACCTCCTCAACCTTGGTCATTTCATGTTGGCCAACTCCTGACGAGCTCCTCCATGTTAGCTAGCTTCTCCATGTTGGCGAGTTTCTCCATATTGGTGAGCTCCTCCATGTTGGCTAGCTTCTCCATGTTGGCTAGCTTCTCAGCCTCAATGTTGGCTAACTCCTGACGAGCTCCTCCATGTTGGCTAGCTTCTCAGCCTCCATCATTTATTCTTGTAATCCTTTACCAGTAGTTCGCTTTAGTTCGCTATCAACATTTGCCCCCAAGCTCGTTCACGTCATGATATTTCTAATGTGTGGGCGAGCTGATTTTCCTCTGTGGACGAGAGCTCGAGTGTAGGCGAACTCCCAACTTCACTATTCTAATTTGGCTTCTATTTGTTTTCCGCACGTTATTATGTTTAAGTAGCTCATATTTACTTATTATGGGTACGCAATTATTCGTCTTATACCACTTAAGGAAGCGACTCGTTCGTCTTACACCGCTTCGGGCAGCGAATCGTACTTGTTTATTTGGCACTTATTTGTTTATCTTACGCCACTTAGGGCCGTGAATTGCTCATCTTACGCCGCTTAGGGCAGCGAGTTGTGCTTGGTTGTTCACTTGGGCGATCGGGTTTTAAAAACCTTGCCTTAGACGTTTTAAATCGTCTGTTGTGAACTTTTTCTTATCTTTGGGCAGTGGGAGCTTAGTGATCCTTTAAGAAGGACACCTTTGCTAACCTGGGCACTTTGGCCTTTGCCTTGAGCTTTAGATAATAACATTTTGGGACTTGAGTCCTTGCGAATTCCGAGCTTGAACAGTTGATCTTCTTTGAAAAAAATTCTAACTTCATTGAGTAATGACATTTACACTGGTCGTTGTCAACATTCCTGATGTGCTAACGGCTGGAAATATTCTAGTTTTTCTTCAACTTCTTAAACTGATGCAGACATTGGTCACTAGTTTTTTTTAATCTCGTCTTCAGTGTCTGACACACGTTTGTATAGTTGGTAGAGGTAGACAGAATCCACGTTCGTATAGTTGGTCATCCATCAACGCGTATCTGGCTGCTTGCTTCACTAGCCGACTAGCTTCCATGTCTTCAAATATTATTTTCTTTTTTTAGAGTGCGCCAATCAACGCCTTCTTCCTGCCCCCCACTCGAAGTCTGATTTACTTTGTAATCGGACGTCGAGGGGTCCTTCAGCTTGGTGACGACTACCTCCGCCAGTTCTGCGTCACCGCTACTCGTAGCTTGTCAGGCCAGTGCATCAGCTTGTGTATTCTCCAGTCTTGGGATCTGTTTGATGTAGACTTGTTTGAACATCAAGGTCAGATGTGCCACGATCTTTTGATTAATCGCCATCTGCTGGACCTTAGCTTTATATTCTAAGTCGATAGACTAGTGCTTCGTACTCCGCTTTATTGTTGAGGTGAAGACCTATCTATCGGGGCTTATTAGTACTACACTGGCTCATGCTGCTGTGCAAGTGAAGATCAGTGTGTATGCTAGCTCCTCCATGGTTGAGTATCGCAACTCCATCGTGCTTTGGTTCGGCTCTAGTAACTCAGAACCGATGTACAGTTCCAAGTCACCTCTGTCGGGGTTCACCTGAATTGCTCTTAACTTCTTCAAGGAGGTGGCTTTCTTCTTCTTGTTCTCCCGCCTTGGATTGCCAGTGAGCTCATCTCAGTCCTCTTTCGGCATTGGCTCGTGACCTACTCGAGGTTCGAGGTCATCACTTCTTTCTCCAACTTCGGCAGGTTCTTAGACATCCTTCACTGCTTGAGGGACTGGGTTGGATGGTTCTTCAACTTGGGGAGCTTCATCAACTTTCATATGCACTGGTTCTTGATCTCCCACTGGTTCTACAGCTTGAGCTTCATTATCCTCCTCCATGGGTGCCGGCTGTGAGTCCTCCACCGGTTCCTGCACTAGGGCAATTTGTGCCTCTTTTGGCTGATCGTCTACCTCCATCAACTCAGTTTTGACTGAGATGACGTTTAGGATATTGGGCTCGTCTGCCGAAGGGTGTTCCCCATCGTCAAGCACATGTACCTACGTTTTTTTTTAGATGGCGCAGCTTCCGTCTTCTAGGCCTCCGGCTGGTCTCATCCGAGGTTCTCAACGTCTGTTGTTTGGGCCACGTCGATCCTCATCTTCTTCTTCATCATCTGAGTCCTCATTTCCCCTTACCTGTCTGGTTCTCTTTGCCGGGGCCCTCTTCACAAACTCGGCTAGCTTACCATCCTCATAGAATTTCCAGAGTTGCTTGAGCAGGTCCCAGCACTCACTAGTGAAGTTTCTGATGGACTGATGGTAAACGAAAAATTTGTCGGGGTTCATCTTGGCACGGTCCTGCTAAATTTGCCTTGGTTCACTCATCATTGCTCTGTCTTTGACAGCTGCAAACACATGATCAACAGAGACGGTCAGCACTTGGTTCAGCTTTTTCTTGAATTCATCCTCGTCTACGAATGCCTTTGAATTTCTGGGTAGTAGCTCGTCGAGCTCGTCGTGGGTGGTAGCTCGTCGAGTTCGTCGGGGGTGGTAGCTCGTCGAGTTCATCAGGGATGGTAGCTCGTCGAGTTCATCAGGGATGGTAGCTCGTCGAATCTGGGTAGTAGCTTGTCGAGCTCGTCATGGGTGGTAGCTCGCCGAGTTGGGCAGTAGCTCGCCGAGTTCGTCGGGGATGGTAGCTCGTCGAGTCTGGGTGGTAGCTCGTCGTGGGTGGTAGCTTGCCGAGTTGGGTAGTAGCTCGCCGAGTTCGTCAATTTCCAGCAAAGGTAAGTTTGATCAAGGTCTTTCTAGCCTTGCATGCAAGTAGATTGTCCAGAATCTGGTTTATCTACCAACACGCATACGTTTAGAGTCCTTTTTTGTCCTATTTTAGTCCAAAATTCTAGGAAATGAGCTGGAAACTGGGAATTTTCCTTCAAATCTTCAAGTGTTCTTGAGTTTATTCAAGAACACCTTCAAAATTAATTTATTCGAGATAGGCAAAAATTATTAGACTTAAGTTGAAATTGGACCCAATAAAATTATAGGCCCAATTACTTAATTCTGCCCAAAATATTAAGCTAGCCCCCAATTAAACAAATGGGACCAAATGATTATTTCCCTTCTTCAGCAACGAATTAAGCATGGCCGCCCAAATTTGAATTGATAAAAAAGAATTGACTCCATTTTGCCAATATGGTTTTCTTCGCCTAAATATCTCAACAGCTTTATTTATTGACTTGGTCAACAATTGTGGGTGGACTTTCTTCTCTTTTTTCTTTTTCGGCAATATGCTGAGCGCCTGCAACTTTTTTTTTATTGGCGACTCCTTACTCAATTTGCTATGAGTAGTTGAATTAGTCAAGATATATTTGCAGGCCGTTCCATAGGAAATCATTATAAGTGGTGAATTGCCTTTCAACAATTCAAACCACGAAGACCACAATCTCAATCTGGTGATTAACCACTCCAAGCATTCCTTATTCAATCGGCCAGTCCCACGAATTCCATTTCTTCTGATTGGCGAACAACCCATAAATATGAACAAGTCTCCATGTGTGAGAAACAGACACGCGAGCGACCATGTTGGCGAGGAATCCTTTGAACAAGAAGCCGCGAACAGCTGGTGACGCGAGTAACCGATTTTTTCGGTGAACAACACGAACACCTCCTTGCACGCAGACGTCTTTGTTCGCGAGGACACCTCTGTACGAACAGTTGTCGGTCATGATCGACTAAACTTGTGTACATAGGCAGATATGTATGGGTGCAAACAATTGGACTGAGGCTCCCAGGCGAACAACTTAAGCAAGCGAGCAGCTCGCATTGTTGGCAAGAAACCATAGTGCCGTGAACAATTAGTGTAAGGCGAACAGCTCTTAGGTGAGCAGCCCGTTGTGGAGCGTGCAGTGTCGTAGGTGAGCAGCTCTTATTGGCGAAGAGCTTTGCAATTTTTTCTCGGATTATCTGTGCAACCATCTCCGTGATACGCGACCATCTAAGTGGTGCGTAATCAACTATGTGGTGCGCATATAATTTTAATTGGCGAGCATCATGTGTACACAAAGAAATCCTCCTACGGCGAACAGCTTCAATTGGCGAGCAGGTCTTCAGGGCGGCGAGCAACACTCACGGGCGAACACTTCACGCGGCAAGCAGCTTTTATAATTTTTGGAGGTGAACAGCTCCTCTGCATAATAATTTTATTGAGCGAACAGGTATAGAAGCGAACAGCTCATATCTGGTGAGCGATGAAAAACCACGGCAAGCAGCTATTAGGGGCGCGAACAGCTATTTCGGTGAACAGCCATCGCGCGAGCAGCAGTCGTGGCGAGCTTCCGTCCCGACGAGCTTCTTTCGCGGCGAGCAACTTCGCGTGAAGAGCCCCGCGAGCGAACAACTTTCATAGGCGAGCAAGCTATGGAGTTTGGGAACAGCTTGGTCCATTTTTTATGGGCGAGTAGCTTCCTCGCCGCGAGCATGTTATGGACGCGAACAGCTTTGTAGAAGGCATACATTTCGAGGGTATGATTATCGGCGAGGTGGCCATTATTTCATCGATTGACGGTGGCACGCAAATAGAGATGACGTGCATCTAGACGTGGTTAACTTTGTTCTCAGGCATTGGTTGCAATTCCAGCGGTGAAGGAAATAGGTGGGATAATATTCGGCTGTGTGTTATTGTAGCTTTATTGCCGATTTTAAACGCTGATGGGCGGTTGTCTCGAATTGAGAAAGGAATATGACCCTTGACTCAGTCAAAATTTGTGGCTCATCCACATCCGCCCACCTCATGCTGTAACAAGAGTCGGTTATTTCACACCTCTTGCTGTGGGGCGCTATTATCATCAAAATTTTCAGGCAGCGTGCGACTTTAGTGACAAGGAGAATAGGCAACATAGTTTCCGATGCCAAATTATGAGTTACCGGAACTTCACAGTTGATAATAAAATTTTATTGCCATGAAAGATTTTCGGCGAACGGCGAGTATTATGAGGTGGTTACTCTACCCTGAGAACAAAATACTTTCCAAAGCTTGCAGATAGTTTGTGAAACCTGCTGCAATTTCTTAAACAATTATATTCCAAATCCCTCGAAGAACAACAGCAACTCCATTTCCCTCGAGCCTTTAAAAGTTTATCATCAAAATTTGATGAATCAGAGGTTCGACACCCTCCTTCTAGAGTCAAATTGTTGATAGAATTTCGTAATGAGGTAATTAAGTGGCTGTTATAATGGGAAAAATTATTTTTAAGGCCAGCACGTTAGGAGGGTTAGCAAAAGGAGGACCGTAAGTTTGCGGGCTGGCAATTTAAGGACCGCAACTTTTAAACTTGGCAAATTAAGGACCGCATCTTTTTAACTTGATAATTTAAGGACCGTAACTTTTTAACTTGGCAAATTAAGGACAAAATAGATCCGTATGAGCTCCAATTAGGCTGAAATTGCACGAGATTTGCATGTGATGGATGATTTCGGGCTTAATTCTACACGTGGGACGTGGAAATTAAGTGTCAATCTCGTGTAATTTCAGTGGAATTGGAGCTCATACGGGCTCAATTTTGTCCTTAAATTGTAAAGTTAAAAAGATGCGGTCCTTAAATTGTCAAATTAAAAAGCTGCGGTCCTTAATTTGCCAAGATAAAAAAACTACGTTCCTTAAATTGCCAGTCCGCAAACTTACGGGCCTCCTTTTGCTAACCCCCTAACCTGTTGGCCTTAAAAAGAAATTTTCCCCTGTTATAACATATAATTCTACCAAACAATAATCTAAGAAATAGTTGTTCTTGGATGGATAATGTAGAGAGAGAAAGTGAGAGTTTAGAGAGAGAAAGTAATTGTGTATTATGAACACTCGAAGAGAGAATGATACAAGAGAGATGTATTTATAGGTATGCATGGGTGTGGTGGTACCTTGTGGGCCTATTTGGCCTTAGGTATTGACAAGTGTCCTCAACATTTGTCTTGATCCATCACCATGCTACCTTTACAATGTTGGTCCTACTACATGCCTACTTGCTCCTTTTATACACGTTGCTGAGACCCTAGTCCTAAACGAGCTTCCTAGGCGAGCTTCAAGGCCTTATGCGGTTCCGGAGCAAAGCAAAGGTGGACTCTGACTTAATCTCTCTGGTTATGGGCGAGCTCCTCTCTCTTGACCTGGTGGATCAACTGACTTTGGGCCATCGAGGCTTAGGCGAGCTTCTTTCTCATCTCGCCGAGCTTCTACATGTTGACCTTGATCAAAGTTGATGACATATCTTCTAAGCAGGTTGGCGACCTTCTTAGCCTTGGTTGGCGACCTTCTCAACCTTGGTCATTTCATGTTGGCCAGCTCCTGGCGAGCTCCTCCATGTTGGCTAGCTTCTCAGCCTCCTTGTTGGCCAACTCCTGACGAGCTCCTCCAAGTTGGCTAGCTTCTCCATGTTGGCGAGTTTCTCCATGTTGGCGAGCTCCTCCATGTTGGCTACCTTCTCCATGTTGGCTAGCTTCTCAGCCTCCATGTTGGCCAATTCCTGACGAGCTCCTCCATGTTGGCTAGCTTCTCAGCCTCCATCATTTATTCTTGTAATCTTTTACCAGTAGTTCGCTTTAGTTCGTCTATCAACACCCATATCTCAATGGAACTTTAGTTTATGAATCCAATGCTAAAGTTGAACCATCTTATTTTCTGGTCTCCAATTTTCTCTATTTTTATTCGAGATCCATTTCAGTAAACTTAGAAATTTTACTAGTTTCAGAGTCACCTCCATCCCCACCCCCGTTGGAGTTAATTACTCTAGAGTCTTTTGATCTAATTTTGGGAATTTTTGTAGCCAGATTTTATTTTGAATGATTTGTCAAAAAGTTTCACGTAAATGCCCCCCCCCCCAGATCAATTGTTGAAACTCACAGCATAACACCATGAATGATTCCACACAATCTGGTGATACTTCTTCAGCTAATCAGATAGCAACTGCGTGTAAAAGTAAATGAAATTGTAGCAAGCATCTAAAAAGAATTACATTTAGAAAAAAAAAAAAAAACTAATGCTCAAGAAAACATATTGGATGTATCTCCATTGAAGCACATGCTTTCAAGAGAATATTGTGGATGATCAAGTGGTGCCTACAATAATACAAAAAAAAAAATTAGGAACTATATATAAATCAATTTATTTTTTTAAAAAAATAGTTTTAAACTATACCATCAAGAATTCAGTGAATTTGAATTTACCCCCAGTTGTTTGAAGACATTCCTAAGATACGGGGGTGCTGAACAAGATGCGGGCAATATTTTGTTTGCTCCAATATCGTACAATAATCATAAAATTAATATATTTCACAAATAATAAATTTAATAAATTTATATACCTTGGAATTCGAATTTGTTTTTCTTCTCTTTGATTGAAGTTCTACCCAACTCTTCATCCGTTTTGACCTTTTCAAGCCGAATCTCTTCTTGAGTCATTTTGTTTGTGTCATGAAAGATTTTGTTGATGCACTCCTTGTTGGAAATATTGGTTTTGACCATATTTTAATTAAATATTAAGTGATAATTTAATTATCCATTTTGCGTAAATGGAATTGGTTGATTTATTTCTCAAAACCAAATTGGTGTGAATGAGAAATTAATGTCATTTAATATGTGGATAAGTACATTAATGAATGTATTTAATGAGGTAATAGTGAAGTGTTGTGTCTCTTTGAATTAAAGAGGTAACCTTTGGTGAATGGTTTTATCCTAAGGGTTGCGACTCTTTGGAAAAGTGAAATGTGAAGAGTCACACCTATTACCTGTAACCCTTGGAAATCTATAAATAGATCTCTCCCACATTGTCATTGAATATACTTGAAAATACTTGAATATACTTCAGAATGAATTGAATTAGTTCAACAATTATCTAGTGCATGCATACTAGAAAATGTAGAGTTGCATTAGAGTCAAGTCCAAAAGTTTCGGATACTCATTTGTGATTCGCCGATAGCTTTCGTTTCGTAGTGCAACGGGCGGAAGGCTCCAAAATTGTTATATCTTGGGGACGGTTGTCATGATCTGTATTGCACCTGTGTACGGGGCAATAACGTCTTACGGAAAGCGAGTCTAACTCGTGCCTCGACTTTACCGTGTCAATTGCATAAGTCATCTTCGTCTACACACACCATTTATTGTTGTATTTTCTAACAATCGTAAGACGTTATTTGTGTGTTTTCGAGGATTGCAACAATTTTGATGCGACTATATTTATTGTTTCTCCCAATGGAACTCGTTTTATCAGGGAAGTAAAATTATACAATTCTTATGAAAATTTGATTTAATTTTCCTGAGGGATAAAAATTATATTTGCTTCAAAATTAATTTGGTCATAATTTCTCTACGTGGCATTGACCATTTTAATTTGCAATTTGCAGAATAAATAGACAATGAATTGAGGAAAGAATTACTTCCTCACATATAATACAAAATGGTACACAATTTTCTTAAAAGCATTTCATCGAACATTTGGTGTACATGCAGAAATCAACAAAATGTGAGATTCAAATAGAGGGATGCGCTGTTCATATCTCGATTCTTCGCGACGGTTCAGAAAAATAACACAAAGCAATTGCGGCAACTCGTGAAGCTTCATTTCAGTGAAGAATGAGAAATGGATTACCTCTTATGGAATCCACATTACATAGAACTGAAAATTAAAAGTTGCTTCACTCCATTTGCCGATTCGGGCGTGCCTGGAGCTGGATACTTGATCCGGCACATATCCGGGAACCGTAGAAATTGTAGATGAAGCAGATTGGGCACCTCCTCCTAGTAGTGCAATGCAGCATTCGTGTCTATGGCTAATTAAACAGATCAGGCTGTCACTCCTTGATCGGGTGCTTCGTTTTGGAACGGTGCGGAGCGATTTCAGACCGCCTGAGATGGAGGAGATGTTGGCCGAATTGGGCCGCCGTGTATACACCATCGCGATTGAACGACAGCCACATCTTGTGCGGCGGTTGGCATTTGGGCTCAGTATTGTATGATGGCCTAACTCTACACTTAAAACCCAGGTTGTAAGTGAGA
>JAPKLY010001929.1:21900-32146 GCA_026898435.1 Prunella vulgaris | reverse complement strand
ATTATTTGTAAATTAAATTTAATAGGACAATTATACCTTTATGAGTAATTAATTAATTTATAATCAGATCAGTTCACCCCTAAATTCTTCATTGAACAATTTTGAACAAAACTCTAAAAGTATCATTGAACAATTTCGAACAGCAGTCAATGCCGGCTTCTTGCGAAGGGCGGCTTTCAATTGCCTAAAAAACGGTGGCTTCGGCGGCCATGGGCGTTGAGGTCGAAAATGGTGAACGATTTCGCAGTGATGGCTTTGAGTGGTTTGTGATTTCCTTTCTCTGACTGACTCGGTCAACAAACACAATGAAGATGTGCACTTCATTACACGTGACTTGCTTTTTTCACAAACAATGGGCATCCAATTGGTCTTCTTCTAATTGCATCATTTTTTTTCCTCATATTTTTTAATGATAATTTTCGGATCTGGTCCGTGGAAAAATATGAAAATTTTCGAAACCTATAGTTGAAAAATGTGATAATTTTCGAAAAATACCTTCAAAAAATACATTCGACCAAAATTTTCGAAAATCAGGCCAATATTCGACAAAAAAAGTTGAAAAATTCTAACTTGTTCGAAACCTATAGTCGAAAAATGTGGTAATTTTCGAAAAATACCTTCGACCAAAATTTTTGAAAATCAGGCCAAAATTCAACAAAAAAAATTGAAAAATTCTAACTTGTTCGGTTCAATTTTTCGAAAATTTGCTACAGATTCGGTGCCCCCTGGTCGAACTTTGTTCGACCACTTCAAAAAATTAGGGTTTTGTCTTGTTCGGTCTTATGCTGTACAGGTACCGAAAAGGGCCGATTGGAGAATCGCTCACGGCTACCCCTACCGACGCCTTCTTATAGGTGGAATCATCGATGTGCATCCACATTACGTATTTACCTGTTTTCTCATTGTACACAACTTTAGGCCTTTCCACCACTTTCTTCTCGTGAAGGTCGTGATTCTCGTCCCTTTTCTCCGCGGCCAGCCTCGGTATTTCCACGCCCATAGATCCGTCGAAGAGTAGCAGCTAATGCCGATCACATCGACTCGAGCCGTGCCTGTTCAAATATGCATTGTCTGTTCTCTCTCTCGTGTGTGTGTGTCTTTCTCTTTGAAGGGATTGAATTTACAAAATAATTAATTCATAGTTAAGGGTGGTGAAAAGAAAATATAAGGAGGTGAAGTGAAGAGGGGGGTGATATACTCAATTATGGGGGGAGAATATCCTGATCCTATTTCTTTAATTAGGGCCTGCAACATTTAGCTTGGGCCAAGGTTATTAGCTCCAGCCTTTATGGTAAATATAATATCCAGATAAATACACTATCATTTTGAAAAATATACTATCCTTTGTTCATCATTTTTTTTCGAATTTATTTTATTTTTTCGATATTTTTTTCGAACACAGTACAACGATGAACAAAAAATTCGAAAATTTTAGCCAAAAATTGGTAAAATTTTCGAAAAAAAAAATATCGAACATTTAAAGGGTAGTGTATTTTTCAAAGTGGCTAGTGTCAATAAACTTAGACTTAGCTTTTATTTACAATGCGCATATTTTTTTCTCCATAATTACGTAATGGCCCAGGTTCGATGCACCTCCAAATATATTGAGTACACACATTTAAAGATGAGTATACCCACTGAAATTTTCCACACAATACCCTCACACTTAAACTAGAATCGTGATGGAAAAGAATTTGCGAAATCGTGCACCCACAAGAACAAGAAAGGCTTCCACACTTATCGCTGTACCTGAATTTGCCGTCGCGCCACCAGGCGGCACACGCTCCATTCCTACGCTGCTTAAACCTAAATCGTGCTCTAACATAGATCCTTGCGAAATCGTGCATCCAAGAGCGAGAAAGGCGTGGACATGTGTCGCGGAAACTGACTCTGCCGAGGCGCCATCATTGTCGTGCAGGCAGCGGCGGCGCACGCCTCCATTCCCGTCGCTGCAATGACTAAATCAAAGTATCTTTCAGGTATACGTTTTCATCTCCTAGTTTTCGAAATTTAATTAGTTAGGATTAGGATTTAGTATGAAATCTCATTCTTTCACAACTTCTTTTCGAATTCATCTAGTTTTCGATTTTAATTACTGAAATTTAGGATAACCCGGTTTCAGCTTTCGAAATGTCGATACAAATTCGGTTTTAGCTTTCGAATGTTGTAGATTTTTTCCAGAATATCTTTCAAAATTGGGTTAGATAATTGATCTGTTATGATAAGTTAAGACATCCAACCTTTTGATTGATTGCCCTTGTGATCTCTTATAGCCACTAGCAATTAACATGACTTGTCTTTCTTTACTTAAGCTAAGAATTCCAAAAAAATGGAAATTCTGAATTGAGAGGTCTGGTCACCTTCTCAAATTAATTAAATAATGTTGACAGTAGTTCCAAAAAAAAAAAAAAGGTATCATGGCAACATTACATGAAAATTTGCATCCCAACTCTCTGATAACCAGAGCTGACACTTGAATGTTGTGCATAAAGCTGTGAGTATCCTATCAGGATGTTCTTCCTTCTATTGCTTAAATTCTTTTAACATTATATCTAGTGATCGATCACATATAAGTTCAATATTTTGCTACCCAATAATTTGTCCTTTTGTCGAGCCATTGACTCCAGCCCGTAATCTGGCATACTGAGGTGTCACATTTACAACTTTTGAAGCATCAAGTGACACCTATACATCAATTTTACAATAAAATGTCTTTATATTCCAACCAATACTACTGTAAACAAGTTTATTTCTGTTCCAATGGGAAACACTAGTAAGTTTGATTGGAAATGCAATTGCGAAATTGCAATTTTGTTTTCTATGTTTTGATTTTGGCCTATCCATTCATATTTAGCTTTTTGGAATATTTAAATACAAATGGTCGATTTTTCAAATCATTTTATAACGTATACTCCCTCCGTCCCACTATAAATTGCTCATTTTGTCATGTTCGTCAATTCCACTATATGTTACTCATTTGATTTTTACTTTTTTTTGGAAATTACTATTCATTTCTTTATTATTATTTTCAATATTTTTTACACTTTTTTCTTTACTTTTTCACTCTCCATCACATCACCTATATTTTTTTACTTTTTCCATCATATCACTTATACTTTTTCACTTTTACCTTAATCCGTGTGCCCAAAAGCAACGAACAACTTATTGGGGGACGGAGGGAGTATCATATTTCAAATGTCCATTGGAAGTGGCAAATAGCTGGAAATGATGTGAATGTCTTAATCAGAAAAGACAGTTGAATATAACCACAAATCTCATGGAAATTTAAAAACAGATCAACCTCCATAGATGTATACCTTATCCTCGTCCGTAATTCCTTAAAATGAATTATAGAATGTTATGTTAATTTATAGCTTTTGTTCAACTTTTCTTTATTATTTCTAATTGTTTCTTCTATCTAAGATTGTTTACTTGAATGCCTTGCGATTCGGTTTGAAACAGATATTTTTCGGAGGATTTTTCACTCGTGGACACGAGTACACAATGGACACAATTTCTGTTGCAGTTGATTTCTGGTAGTAATTTGCTTTCTCTTCATTTTGAGATTTAGTTAAGTTGTGAATTAAAATAATCAATATGTAGTTTAGTTGAGTCGTATAGTTAGACGAATTTTTGTTTTCTATTTTTATTGCTGAATTTTATGTATATTTAAAAAAAAAAATTCGAAATTTGTTTGATGTGAAATATATGGGTTGTCTACTTTCCTGCTACTTTGGAGTTCGTGATGTTAAGTTATTCCGGCAAAAACTACTGAGATTTTAATAAATAAAGGTGGTGGATGCATAATTAGGTTAATTAAGTAATTAGGGGTATATTAGTCATTTAATATATTATTAATCATAATTATAAATTTAAGTGTGTGCACTTCAAACTGTTGTAGTGCATTTAACCTGGGCCTTACATAATTCTTCCCCTTTTTCACTTTATCAACAAAAAGTTTCTATTCATCACTCTTAAATTTTTTTTATTTTTCTAATTTAACCCATTTCATTACTTTACAAATTCACCTCCATTCAAAAATAAAAAAAGTGTGCAACATCTACATCCAATGACGCCCACCACCGACCTCCGACACCACAACCATTGTAATCTTCAACGAACTCCCACAGAATGGATAAAATTAAGAGTTTATTAGTTTTAGAATTTAAAATAATTAAAATATTGAAGAGTTTGGATAATTTTGAATGTTTTGAATGTGTTTTTGTTATTACTATTGGGATTGAAAACGTTCGTAAAATTTCGTCGGATAAAATCGATTGAATATCATGAAAAGTCACTAGAGGCATTTGTTCGAAGGGGTTGGATAATTTTGAATGTTTAAGAAAAATGTGCTTTATATATAAAGTAGTGGCATATGTGTAAATATGTGTATATGTTTGTGAGTGTGCACGTAAATCAATATTTTCTTTTTTTAGTAGTGTGCAAATTTGTGTGGGACGTCCAAATAAGGAAAGTGTGCGAATTCCTGTGGGACAGAGGGAGTATCATATTGTATCAAAATTATAGTCATGAAAGATAAGAAAATCACTTGTTGCAGCAGACACTCGATCATAATCTTTTGCTTCTTCATTATTTTTTCATTTATCTTTCTTGTCATCTTACTTGAGTTTTCTGCAATGCTTCGCTGTATGTCTTGGAGTGTGATAATTCCAACACTCAACCTTGCTATATCTGTCGGATTTACTCCTAACTCTTTGTTTGCCTTTTGGACCTCTACTTTTACTTCTCCCCCTCCTGTATGTGACCAAAACCTCTGATTGTTGAAAAGAGTCCTGCAATTTTCTTCTCATTTCCTCATTCAAGATGCTGCCCTTTATTAATTCCATGGTAATGGTACCGTCGGGGGCTGAATTAGACAAAGATGTCCTGAATGTCTACCATGAATCCGATAATGTATCGAGAAGCCACAAACCCTGTACTTCATCTTCAAACTTGATGTTCATTCCCGTCAATTGATTAATGATACCTTGAAATGAATTCAAGTGATCAGTCATAGGAGTGCCATCTTTGAATTTCAAATGCATCAGTTGCTTGATTAGAAACAACTTATTGTTTCCCATTTTCTAGCATACAATTGCTCCAACTTTTTCCATAGTGAGCGTGCATTTGTTTCTCAACTAACATGATTCAACACATTATCATCCACCCACTGCCTAATGTAACCACACACTTGACGATGCAATATATTCCATTGAGCATCTGTTTTATCATCAGGCTTGTTGGCTTCAAATACAGGTAGATAGCAATCTTTCACGTATAGAAGATCCTCCATCTTTCCTTTCCACACATGATAACTTGAACCATTCATGAGATTCACCATTCTACTAGTATTGGTCTCCATATTCACCACAAGGCACAGAGTAGAGACCGTGCTCTGATACCACTTGTTAGGATAAAGAGACGAATAATCAAGTAACAAAGTATTCGTCTACGCAGCGGAATGATTAATTATCCGTCTCTTGTGTGAATCTAGTAGGAAACAATACTAAGAATATAATGCACAATAAAGCAAGCAATAACCAAGAACAACACAAGCGATTTTAACGTGGAAAACATCCTCAAAGTGAGGAGTAAAAATCACGGGACCGAAGTCTATCAAAAAACTTCACTATGAGCAAGAATCCAAGGTTACAATCTGTCCACAACATATATTCAACTACAAGTGTATCAAGACAATTAATACTTGATAACTACAATGAGATTAGAAAGATCTCACCCAACAACACCAATTGGAGACTACTGTTCACAACATTCAGATCCTCCAAACCTGATCTCCACCATCCAGAATCAATCCCTATGTGTCCTGAACGTGCTGTCCAAATTACAGCTCGATCCAACTGTTGGTTTGTGAGAAACGACCCTTTTACCTTAGCTGCGAAGAAGTGAATCACCTAAAAACAAACCTTCTGTTTGTGGCCTATTCCTGTTAATATACAACTCTAAATACGATCTCCATCGTTCAGAATGTAGTTCCACAGTTCCGTACGTGCTAACAAAATTTCAGTTCGATCCAAAGGTTGAAACTCCGGATATTACTTCTACAAGATTTGTTCCCTTTTTCTTAAAAATATGAATAGTGATTTTATCACACTCTTTTCTTATCTTCCATCAATGTCTTCTAGGGCAAGATAACACCAAGTGTTGAGTCAACAATGATTGTTTGAAATCAATTGGAATAACGAAATTGAAGAACACCAAGATTTACGTGGTTCGATCAGAAATGATCTACGTCCACAGATGAGAGCACTTCTCTCACTAATCAATGGAAGATGATACAGATTACAAGTGTTTAGGATCTCTCTATTCTGTTCTATCTCATATGTTGCATAATCTCATAATTTCCCTATACATAGATGCATATATATATAGGAGTATGGAAACCCTAATTAATGCTAGTGATCGTAACCACCTAACAAGAAACTGCTGCAGTTGCAACCGAAAATGATTAATGATCAGAGCCCAACGGTTTTCAGTTTTGATTCTATTAAACTGATCGCCTGTTGTCCAACTTGGAAGTTTAAACCGCTTCGTAACTGATTCTTGGTTTAATTCCTGACTTAGAGTCAGTGTAACCCTTTTCTTGTCTTGTTTGCTGATGTGGTATGTCCTCAGCTGAGTCTGAGTACTCAGCTGATAGCATCAGTAGACCTTTATCAGTTGATATCATCAGCTGACTTAACCAGCCTGTCCATCATCCTGACCTGACCAACCATCCTGACTAACCATCCTGACCAATCATCCTGACACCTCAGCTGACTCCCTCAGCTGACCTCCTCAGCTGACTACCTCAGCTGACTACCTGAGCTGACTCCGCTGATATACCAGATGACTTTCAGTATATTTCCAGATGATCTTGGCTGGCCCCATCAGATTACCATCAGCAGACCTATCAGCTGACTTCCTTCAGCTGATAGTATAATGTTCAGTTAATCAGCAGTACTTGCTCATCTGATCTTTATTTCACTTTCTTCGCACCCATAACATCAAGTATTGAGCATGCTTGGGCTTTACATTCTTGTTGGTTATTGGGCTCCTCCACATATTTGGAAACCTAATCAAACAATTTGTACAGGGAAATACAGAGGATCCAAGTCCCCAAATACACATGTGAAACCAATATTTTAATAAGATGTTTTTAGAAGAACTGGTGTGCAATACGTATAAGGAAACTAAACTCTTGACCATATCATCGAGGAGAATTAGTCGGGTGTATTCCATGTAACAATGGAAAAGACCCTAACTTTTGAGAATTTTAGGAGTGTTTGATATGAATTTAAGATTATAATGGTAATAAGTATCATTAAATAAATTAATGTTGGATAATTACTGATTATTTTTTTTGTTTACCTTACAAATGAGGATAGTACCAAAATTGTAGATTTTATATAATTTTCTATAATTAAACAGACAGGATTGATACTTTCGTTGCAATGTATGATATTCTTCTTAGATTATATTAAAAATAATTTAAAAAAATATATAAAATATGGTTCCATATATACACATGACATACAAATAATTAATTAATTATAGTTTAATAGGGTAATGTAATTTGCACAAATGGTCATATGAGAATTTATGTTCATAAATTTGGTCCTTTTACAAGATAAATGGTCTCATAAGATTTTTCAATCAAAACTAATGAATTAAAGTCAAACTAGATTTGTTGAGCACAAATTCTTGTAAAATTAAAAGTACAATTTATTTTAACGAATTAAACTAAATATACTGAAAAAAAATAAAATAAAATGTAAAACCAGACTTATTGATATAAATTTCATGAAACCAAATTGCATATATCCAATTAAAGTTTATATAACATGATTGTAATACTGACTTGTATGCAACGATAGATCCAACTAGGCTGCAATGAAGGAGCCACCTCAATAATTTGTTTGGTCGTGGATGATCAGATCTTGTCCAAATAATGAGTCAATAATATTCATTACTTTTTTTTTTTTCGCGATGAGGATGAATCGAGAATATTTTTTTGTTGTGCATGCGTTTAATAAGAATTCATAGATACTCATATTGCATAAGTGGTAAGAATATTTTATACTAAAATACGAAAAATATTAAATTAAATTGTACTTTCTAAACATATCTAAAATAATATATACTATTTATCTTTAATTGTAGAGAAGTTTTCTAAAATTTATATTACTTTCCATTTGACAATTAATAATGCTCTAAAAGAAATTATAATAATATTATTGTCCCTTCAAAATAAAACAAACACTTCAATAAATATACTGATAGAAAATATTAATACTATCTCTTCTGAGTATTTCATGTTGGAATTAAGGATTATATGGTGTGGGTATGAGAAAAAGAGGGTTCTTTAGTCCCACAGTAATTCCTTCATTCTCAGTCATGTCTATGTCATCAGGAGTTATCCCATTTTGCAATTTCCAATTAAAGTGGTAAAGAAGTTGAGCTAATGGAACTCAACATTTGCCAATCCAAAATTTATACCTGGACAAATTCTCCTCCCCGATCCAAATGGAATGTATTCGAAATTATTTTCCTGGAAATTTAGTGAACTATTTTCGAATCTTTCGGGGTTGAAAACTTTATGGATCTTTCCAGTATTTTGGATCTCTCCCTACTGCCCAGACGTTGATCATCAATTTAGTTTTGTTGGGGATTGTATATCCTAGCACTTTGCATCCATCAGCCCTACATTGTCTTGGGATCATTGGGAATGGAAGATGAAGTCTTAGAGTTTCTTTGATCACTGATTTTAGGTACTTTAGGGCTCCCACATCATTCTCTTCCACACTTGCCTCTCCCTTCAAAATTTCTCTTATTTCTGACTGTACTTTCGCCATCACATGCGGATTTCTCATAAGCTCTGTAATTTCCCACTCAATAGTAGCGGCTGACGTCTCTGTTCCTCCAGTAAACATGTCCTGTAGTTATATACACCATCATATTTTCATTCTTTGTATTACAAATATTCTTAATACCTCGTTTCATGTGGTGCATTTAATACTTTACTGATTCCTTGTTAAGTCTTTTAGTATTAAATGCGTAGTGAAATATTAAAATATGATAGTAAAGAGAAAAATAGAGAGAGGTGTGAACATTTACTTTCAATTAAAATACAGAACAAGTGTTACTTGAGACACTCGTTTTGACAAAATGAAATGCTTAACGATCCATGGACTCAGGGAGTAATATATATCTTTTGTAAAATATGGTTAATATATAAATTATAAACGGCTAAAAACATAACAATCAAAGTACTGCATCATGAATATCTTAAATGATTTGAGTTTCATTACTCATTAGCAAGATGTCATAATTAGTTTGAATTAATATAAAATGGGTCACTTACAATATATTTTAAAAAAATCACTATATTTACAACTTGGTTCAAAAATTTTGCACGGTAATGTTTTTTGTTTTTTGTACGGAAGTGTTTTTTTTTTTTTTTTTTGTACGAGACCAATATGTAATTTTTGTCAATTTCTTGAACCATATTGTATTTTTCCCATAAAAAATTTGAGCTTCATTATATGTGACCTTCCGAAAAAAAGAAATGGAAGAACAACTTACTAAAATAATAGATTTGATGTTGTTGTTTGTAATGGGGAAATGAATTAGCTCCTTATTCCTCTGCATCCTGAGCAGAACATCAAGAATATCTTCACCATCATACTCCCCACTCTTCTTCAGCCTATGCTCCTCCACCATAACATCAAGAATTGCGTCCAACTTCCGCCGCATCCTCATCAGCTTCTACTTGTTCCAGCTCAGGAAATGAGCCCACTTGAAAGACAGGGAAGAAATCGGCGAACTGAAAACCCCCCATCGGAATCCTCCTCAGCATCGCCGTCAACGCATCCCGGCCCTTCATCACTTTCCCGAACGTCGCCCTGCAAGTCACCGTGCACGTCATGTCCACGATCTTCTCGCTAAAATTGACGACTTCGTGGGCGGACTGCTGCAGGGATTTGACGAGACGGCTTATCTCCACGATGCATATCTTGCGGACCTGTCGCCCGTACGCACTGAACGTAATGTCACTGTAGTCGTAGAAAAAGGCCTCCAGGTCAACGCTCAATGGCCTGTCGGCGAACGCGGGGTCCTGCGCTTTCATGACTTCTTTGATGGCTTCCGGCGACGAAATCACCACCATCGAAACTTCTCCGAGCTGGAGGCGGGCGACGGGGCCGTACTTTTGTGAGACTCTGTGGAGTGCCTCGTGGGCCAGCCCCCC
>JAPKLY010001929.1:0-11900 GCA_026898435.1 Prunella vulgaris | reverse complement strand
ATTATTTGGTTGTACCATTTTGTTTTCTTTTGATACCTTAACCACATGCAGTATCAATGTTCTTAGATTTAAAAAATCCAGCGACGACTGTAAAAATTAAAGGGACAATTTCAGAAATGCCTTTTTTAATATGGACAATTTCTTTTTTGCCCTACTTTTGTAAAATTTTCAATTTTGCCCAAAATAAAGATAAAAAGACATTAATACCCTTCTAGTCTTATTTTTAATTATAACACAATTAACTTTCTTATCCCCCGATCCAAACACACCTACTTACCTTAATACATATTAACTGAAAATATAAAAAAATAATAATAATAATACATTCCGGCGACAATGGAAGCCGGGGTCAGCCACCGTCCCTATTCAACCACACGCCGGAAAGTCTTCTCGCTGCCGGAATTCATTTAGTAGATGTCGCCTGTTGCAAGAACATGCGCCACCCAAAATAAAAAATAAAAAATTGTAGTCCAGCCGAAACTCGACGCCTGAAATCCCCAATCCAAACACAACCCCGCGACTGAAACCAAGGACCTCGTCCTCTGAAACGAACAATGAAGCACGTTTGAAACGCGAAATCAGAAATAGAAATGAAATCGCGAAACTTGAATTGGAATCGCGAAACTGGAAACGGAATTGTGAAAATTGAAATGGAATGCAAAAGCTAATCTCTGAAATTGAGCAGAGAACTCAAAATTAAAATCAAAATCGGAAGCGAGAGTCGAATTGAACAATTTATGAAATGAAATTTCTCAAAATCCCTAAATTTCCCAAATTCCAAAAAACAAACTGGAAACAAAATCAAAACCAACTTAATCAAAATAAATGGTTACGACGGATTTCAGATGGAAGTGGTGCATTTCCGGTGAGAACGGGGCAAAGGCGGCACATGGCTTGCTGGTTCGATTTCCGGCGTACTGCGATGTCGCGCGACTCATGATGTTGTCGGCGGTCGGAGCTGTGAACAGAGGTGGACGAATAGAGCTTCGTCAATGGCAGTTTTCGGCACTGAGGTCCTGCTGTGGTGGTTGAAGCCGATGGTTTCAATCGCGGTGGAGAAGATGGCGATTAATTTTTTCTATAATTGGGTTATAAATTACATGTTGCTCACGACGGTTGTGGGCTTCTGAATTCGGGCGAGTGATTTGAGAGGTGGTGGCTCTGGGCTCTTCTTCTCCGGCGATTAATTTCAATTTCTGGCAGTTTTGATTTTTGGCAATGAATTGCAGCAACTTTCTCTCCATCTCCGGTGGTAGAGTAATTCAGGTGGAGTTTTGAATTCCGGCATCGAGGCTTCTATTTCAGGTTGGGAGAGGGAGCAAAAATATTTAATTACTAAATCATGGCATATGCTTTCTCCATCTCAATATATATTTTTCGTTGCTTTAGGTTATGACTTTTTCGTATTTTTGCACGTTTTAAATCACAAGCAAATATACCCAAAAGCGGATGGGTAATTGTAGTATTGCAAGTATACGACCAAGTAGTTATCGACCTAGGATTTAGTGGTGTAATGGAGCCCCAAGGCTATGTGTCGGCATGATACTATAGTGACAAGCAAGGTTTGCAAGAAAAATAAACAAGCACAAATTAAACTAGAAAACAAATAAAACTACCAACTAACTTCCGAGAAGTGCAAGAGAGATGCATGCTTCGGGTGTTTTCCTTACAATTTCTATCAATGTTTCTCACGACTTAACCATCTATCATTTTCTATGTTCTTGGAATGAGTTAAAGGCTACCACAAAACATTTGAAGACCAATCCCTTTTGAGGCTTAGGTGATCAAGCAACATGACATGCACATAGGGTAGTGAACTATAGAAAGGTTCAACACAGTTACTAATCCCTATAATTCCCCTCTCACCAAATTCTCAAATCCTCAATTAAAGAACCTAATGTCTATTAATGGTGATCTAAGCCATCTACCCCCTCTCTTCGCAATAGATTACTAGTTTAATCCAATTAATCAAACAACATTTCTCTACAAAGCCAACAAAATACACACCCAACTCTCATTGTAGCATATATCCATCAACTAAGAGATACTAAATCAATTCAATTAAACTAATCAAGATAAACAAATTAATAAAAACACATAACCAATCCTATAACAAAATCTAGGCAATCAAATCATGATCACACTAATTTCCATCACAAATCAAACACCCAAAACATATAAAAGTTAGTCCATAGCTAAAAACATCAAACCCATGATCATAACACTAAAATAAAAGCTAAACAAGAACATCACCATTAAAAGCTTAAATAAAAGAACAATATCACCTCTTAAATTCTCAATCCTTCAATACTTCAACAAATTAAATGCTCAATCAACATTCTAACTAGAAATTGCAAGAAAAATAAATATCCTATCTAATGTGTGTAGTGTGTGGGTAGAGTAGCTCCCCCACAAAAATTGTAAAAAATTGCTGCCTCCTATCCCTAATTTAATTTCGTGTAATCCTCTGATGTCCCCTTCACAAAACCTAGCTGCTGCTTTTTATCTCTGCAGAAATGGGTCAAGGCCCAATACTCCTTCCACGTGGCTTAAATCAACTGGATAAAATCTGAATTTCTGATGCTGTGCTCGATCGAGTTGAGTTGCTCGACCAAAATATTTTTGCAATTTCACTTCGTAATTCATCAAGGCTGCTCAATAGTGCTGGGTTGCTCGACCGTTGACCTTAGTCGAGCACGACTCTTTAAAATTGAATAACAACTCTTCCCTTCTTTCAACACTTTTCAATTAAAATGCGATTTACCTCTTTCCTTCTTGAATGCGACGACTGAGATCGGAAATGGGGTGGAGCAATTTAACCCGAAGGCTGTAGAATTCCCGGCGAGATTGAGCAGGGGCGTGGCGACTTTCCTCTGGTGCGACATTAATTCTGGCTAAGTGGGTTCTCGCTTCAATCGACGTCTTCTCCGGCGAAGGGCTGCTGTGAGCATTAATTCCGGCGATACGGCGAGAAGCAGGGGCGGTTGAGAGGCGGCGGACGGCGGCGAGATGCAAACAGAGATCTGGGAGCAGCAATTTGGCCGCAGCGTGTCTCAGGCGGTGGTGGAGGCTGGACAAAACAGAGACGAGCGGCAAGGGCTCCGACGCGATTTCCGGCGCGAGGAGCGAATTCCGGCAGCTGCTGCGACGGTTCCAGGCGGAGCAGTGGTTCAGGCGGGACTTGGAGGAGCGACGGCGGTCGTGAGCAGGGGCTGTGCGTCGCTGTGGTGAGAGGTTGATGACAATTGATGTATTGGTGGTTTCCAGATGTGTGGCAATGTCACCTACCAATCTTCCTTAGTCAAAGCAATAGTGGGTATGTGAGTGGTAATGTGGAAGCCACGTTTCCTTCTACTTTTCTCGGTCAAAGCTACAAATGAAAGTCTCCACTTCATTAATCCATTGGAATGGACTAGAATGGGCTGTAGGAGTTTAATTCCTTTGACTTGGCTCTCTTTAATTTCATATGGGCCTTGAATAATTGAATTCAATTGGAAACCCAACTCCTATCGATTCTTCTCGATTCATCTCGTTAATTGACTCCAAAAATATAAATATGCATTTTGCTTCAAAAATCATCAATTTCCTAAAAAAAAAATCAATAAATGCCTTTCTTGGCCATTAAACATAATAAATCAATTTAAAGATGTAAAAATGAATGAAATCCTATTAAATTAATCAAATTAAGTACACAAAATATGAGCAATTCTCACACAAATCAGGTTACAAGGCATTAGTAAAAAAATACAAGTGACGTGATTAAAAAAAAAAATGTAATAGATGCAGTATAAAAAAATAATAATAATAAAAGTTAATAATAGTTTTAAAAAATAGAAAAAATAAATGAAAAATATATAGTGAACCAAATAAAAATGGCAAAATAAAAAACATAGTCAAGTCTCTCAAACACTTCAAATCAATCTTATATCTCCTTTAATTTGTTCGAACTTAGGTTACCCATTTAAATAAGGAGTCCGGTGGCCAAGTGAGCTAGTGTACCTGGTTTAATTGATAACAATTATACTCCGTCTGTCCCAAAAGACATTGTATACTTTCTATTTTGGTCTGTCTCACAAAAAGTTTGCATATCTAAAAGTGCAAAATATTTATTAAACTTCACTCTCACAATACACATATAATATTCATATAAATGTATTTTTATATATTTTTTTAAACTGCGTGCCCAAAAAATATCGCAATGTTTTTTTGGGACGGAGGGAGTACTTTGTTCTTCTGTTTGTTGTTTGGTGGAATAATGTGGAATGTATTTGCTTAAAAGAATTCAAGTACTCTACTTATCATTGAAAAGATCCCTTCGACAACGTATTCTTAATAAAAGATTAAATTCACTGTTCGAGGTATTATCAACTATGCTATGTCTAGGTTTAATAGGTGGAGGAAAATGTGGAATAGCGTGGAATGATCTCCCTTTGGATTACCAAGTAGTCCCCAAATTAGTTTAAATAACTCTTTTGAGAATGGTCTCCCTTTGGATGACCAAGTAGTCCCCAAATTAGTTTAAATAACTCTTTTGAGAATGGTCTCCCTTTGGATGACCAAGTAGACCCCAAATTAGTTTAAATAACTCTTTTTAGAATATTCTTCAAAGATTTTTTTGTGACTATGGTCCCACAATACATTTATTATTTTAGAATGGGTAATTTTTATATTGATTAAAAAATATAGTTATATTTATAAATTTGTTCACAATTTATGCACAGAAGTATAATTTTTTCCTGCACAGAAGCATATTTTTTTCTGCACAGAAACCTATTTGTAATTTGTGTCAATTTTGTGAACTATTTTGTAATTTTCCCTTTTAGAATTTATCCTAAATATTTTACTATTGGTCTTATATAATTCTTTTTGCATTTGTAGTTCCAATATTACAAAATTTACACATTTGGTACCAAATATTGACGGCTCCATTAAATACAAAATTTACAGCGTTAGTCCCATAAAATTTACTCATACATAAATATGTTTAACCCATTAATCTATATTTTCAGATTTAATCTTATTTATTTTTTTAATTGCACAATAAATCCAATAGGATATAAATATTGAATTTTATCTCCCATAGAATATGAATATTGAATAGAACCAAATGTATAAATTTTGTAACGCTTGAACTACAAATACAAAAAAAAAAATCGTATGAAACCAATAATAAAATATTTGGGATCAATTCTAAAATAATACATGTCCTATGAGATTAAAAATAAAAAAAATGCATTCTTCAAACATAGAGTTTTGTTGACCGTTTGACCCATTGTCATCAATGTCATGTGGAATGTCATTAATCTGGACATAATCTACGAGGGAAGGTGCGGAATGGCATGGAATGACTTTCTTTTGGATGATGAAGTAATCTCCATGTTAGTTTAAATAAACTGTAGTTTAAATAATCTTTTTGAGGGTATTCTCCAAGCGTATGATTTTCTTTTATCATTTGACCGTTTTAAGGGCTTTCACGTGTTCCACATATTTGTGGATAATTCTTTATCAGATAAGAGTGAAAAAATATAAATAATATAATAAAAAAATAAAAATATAATGAGTATAATGTAAAATTTAATATAAATAATAATAAAAAAGTAAAGGAAAATAAATAAAATATATATAATAGAACAGATGAAAATATTAAATAAAATGGACAAAAATATTAAAATGAAATACATATAATAAAAAAAGAAGGAATATATATATGGGACAACTCTTTTTTAGCCTTATTTTAAGGTATAAACTCTTTTTTGTCCACAAATTTATATAAAAAAAAATTGGCCTTTTTTTTAAATAAGTAACTAATATGCCCTTAATTTTCAATATTTATTTTAAATTTTCCTTTTCACCCCTAATCTTTTTCCAATTTCGTTTCTTACATCAAATTAAAATAAATGACTAATATACATTTAATCATGGTAATTTTTTGACGGAATTGGGTCGGAATAATTTTTTACATTTATTTAATCTAGAAAAAATTAAAAAGATACATGATTGCGACTAATATTATTTTTTTAATTTTAAAGGATTAAATAAATAATCTTGTAAGGTCGGAACCTGGTCGGAGTCCGATCAATTTTTCTAGAAATAGAATATTTAAAAAAAAAATTGTGACGGAGTTAGATCGAAATTACTTCTTAGGTTATTTTTACTTAAAAATACTATGCATATGTAAAAAATTTATTGACGTTATCTTTTAAATCTTTACTAGTAAAATAACTAGTATTTTGAAAAGTCGGATATTTGTCTAAAATTATTAAAAATATCATTTGAAATAGTATTTTTTTGACGGAGTTAGGTCGGAATAATTTTTTACGTTCGTTTAATCTAGAAAAATTTAAAAGAGAGTACATGATTACGACTAACGATACCTTTTTAATTTTTAAGGATTAACTATGTATTATTTTTAAGGTCGGAATCTGGTCGGAGTCCAGTCAATGTTTTTAGCAATAGCATATTTAGTAAAAAAAAATTTTACGGAGTTAGGTCTTAACTACTTTTTAGGTTAATTTTACCTAAAAACACTATGCGTATATAGAATTTTGATTGACGTTATCTTTTTAATTTTTATTAGTAAAATAACTTGTATTTTGAAAAGTCGGATATTTCTTCAAATTTATTAAAAATATCATTTGCAATAGTTTTTTATTTTTTTTACGAAGTTGGGTCAGAATGATTTTTTACGTTCCTTTAGTCTAGAAAAAAATTAAAAGATACATAATTACGAGTAACATTATCTATTTTATTTTTTAAGGATTAAATATGTATTATTTCTAAGGTCGAAATTTGGTCGGAGTCCGGTCAATTTTTTTAAAAAATAGCATATTTAGTAAAAAAAAAAATTGTGACGGAGTTTGGTCGGAACTACTTTTTATATTAATTTTACCTAATAAAACACTATGCATATACAAAATTTTGATTGACGTTATCATTTTGATTTTTATTAGTAAAATAACTAGCATTTTGAAAAGTCGGATATTTGACTGAATTTAATAAAAATGTTATTTGCAATAGTAATTTTTTGACGGAGTTGGGTCGGATTGATTTTTCACGTTCCTTTAGTCTAAAGAAAATTTAAAAGATACATGATTACGACTAACATTATCTTTTTTATTTTTTAAGGATTAACTATGTATTATTTATAAGGTCGGAATCTGATGTCCGATCAATTTTTTTAGAAATAACATATTTAGTAAATTTTTTTGTGACGGAGTTAGATCAGAACTATTTAAGTTATTTTTACCTAAAAAATACTATGCATATATAGAATTTTGATTGACGTTATCGTTTTAATTTTTATTAGTAGAATAACTAGTATTTTGAAAAGTCTGATATTTCTTCAAATTTATTAAAAATATCACTTGCAATAGTATTTTTTTTTTTTACAGAGTTGGGTCGGAATGATTTTTTATGTTCCTTTAGTCTAGAAAAAATTCAAAAGATATACGAGTAACGTATATGTAACCTTTTTGCTTTGGACTTACATGAGTCAGATAAACTGACTCAAAGCCTAAGGCAGGTCTTAGGAGCATTAAGCTTGGCCTGATAGGTTACACTACTCTTCACTGACTAAGTTCTGTCCTGAGCATGCTTAGAGTACTCAGTAGAAACATCAGTCAATGGTAACTCCGGATTGTCTTCGGGATGGATCTTCAAGTTTCGGTCTTCAGCTTCAGTTCAGACAATCTTCATCAAGACTGACTCTGACCTTCTTCAGGGCGAGTTGCATTTCAGACTTCAGTAAATTGGGTCGACTCCAATATTCTTCAGTCTTCAACACATTCCCCTGAACTGAATCCCTAACCTGACAATCCTGATCTAGACAATCCTGACTAACTATACTTAGGCAAATCATCAGGAGTTTTGGGATCTAATCAAAACACTCAGATTGTCCCAACATTATACATTTATGATGTCATACCAGTTCAATCGGTTGAAAAATGATTAGACCCGATTGAACCCGGTCCGAACAAAAATATTATGATATTCGGGTCAACTCATGCTACCGTTTTAAAAAACGTAGATTATATTGGTCAAAGACTTTAAATTCCAATTGTTTCCCTGACTTCTCTAGTCAATATAGTCTTTCCATCCTTTTTTTTTTAATTGTAACAATTATACTTTGTTTTGTTTGTTGTTTGGTGGAATAATGTGGAATGTATTTGTTTAAAAGAACCAAGTACTCTACGTATCATTGAAAAGAACCCTTCGACAACGTACTTCTGAATAAAACATTAAATTAACTGTTTGAGTCATTATCATCTATGCTATGTCAAGCTTTAATAGGTGGAGGAAAATGTGGAATAGCGTGGAATGCTCTCCCTTTGGATCACCAAATAGTTCCCAAATTAGTTTAAATAACTCTTTTGAGAATATTCTTCAAAGAGTTTTTTGTGATTATGGTCCTATAGTACATTTATTATTTTAGAATATTTTATCCCAAATATTTCACTATAGATTTCATATATTTTATTTTTGTACTTTTAGTCTTAAATATTACAAAATTTACACATTTGGTATTAAACATTGAAAGCTCCATTAAATACAAAATTTACAGCGTTAATCCAATAAAATTTACTCATACATAAATGTGTTTAGTCCATTAATCTATATTTTCAGATTTAGTATCATTTGTGTTTTAATTGCATAATAAGTATTAAATTTTGTCCCCCATAGGATATGAATATTGAATAAAATCTAAAAAATATTAAAATAAATCAACTAAATTTTTAAATAATAAAATTAAATCTTTAATAAATAGTTAAAATATCAACTAAATCTTAAAAAATAGTTAAACCTAAAGAATAATTTTAAAAGTTTTCAATTTTAATTCGAGATAAATAAAAATTAAAATATAATTATTTTTTAATTTAATTATTTATGAAGTCTAGTTAATTTTTAAAAAATCTGATTTTATTAAACTAAAGCATATTTTTTTAAGACTTTCTTTAAATTTAATATTTTTTGAAGATTTTGTAGTATATATATATATTTTTTAAACTTATTTTTGTATATTACTTGATTTTTTTTTTCGAGATTTTAGTTAGGTTCAAAACCTATTATTAATAAATTTAAAAGTAGCCTTTTTATACCCTCAAAATTATCTAAACATGTCCCAATAAATTTAAAAAATTATCATATACTCCCTCCGTCCAAAAACTACTTTTACACTTTTCTTATTTGGACGTCCCAACTTTTCTTTCACACACCTAAAAAGGAAATTTTTCTCTCTCACAAAAGTCAACAAAATACACTTTTTCTTATTTTATAAATTAACTTTACACTCACATATTTATTTTTTCTTGGTTCGCGTGCCCGGGACTACTATGAAAGTAGTTTCGGGACGGAGGGAGTATTACTAAACGTACCCCATTAATTTTTATAATATCCTTTATCAAAACAAAAAATAACACATTACCACCTTTGTCTATATTTCAAAAATATAATAAAAAAACATCTTTGACTTTTTTTTAATTTATAAATTTTTTTATAACAAATTGAATATATTTTGTAAAATATTAAAAAAATCTAAAATTTAAAATAAAAGTAAATAAAAATATTATTTTAAAAATATAAAAACTTCATAAATGTCCAAGAATTACATTATTTGAGGTATAAATTAAATTTTAATATATATTAAACTTTAAATATCAATAAAAAACAAATATCTGAAAATAATAATAAATAATTAAAAAATAAAATGAATCTTCAAAATAATTAAATTAAGTAGTATTTAAATAAAATCATTTAAACCTAACTAAAATCTGAGAAAATTAAATAAATCAAGTAAAATAAAAAATATAATATATATATATAAATACTACAAAATCTTCAAAAAATATTAAATTTTAAAAAATCTTTAAAAAATAGGCTAAAGTTTAATAAAATCGGATTTTTTAAAATCAACTAGATTTCATAAATAATTAAATTAAAAATAATTGTATTTTAATTTTTATTATCTTGAATTAAAATTGATTTTTTTAAAATTAATTTCTCAGTTTTAACTATTTTTTAAGATTTAGTTGATTTTTTTAATTATATATTAAAGATTTAATTTTATTATTTAAAGATTTAGTTGATTTATTTTAATATTTTTTAGATTTTATTCAATATTTATATCCTATGGGGGGCAAATTTCAATATTTTATCCTATTGGACCAAATGTATAAATTTTGTAACGTTTGGAACTAAAAATGCAAAAGAAAATCGTACACCAATAGTAAAATATTTGTGATCAATTCTAAAATAATACATGTCCTGTGAGATCAAAAGTGCAAAAAATTCATTCTCCAAAAGTAAAGTTTATTTGACCATTTGACCCATTGTCATCAATGTCATGTGGAATGCTATGTTTTAAAAGCGCAAGCGGAAGTTGATCCGGACACTTTAGTATTTTTAGTCGGATCGGGTTCGACCGGGTCTGACCATTTTTAAAAAGATTGAGCTGATATGACATCATAAATACATAATATTTATATATATATATTTTCTTATAAAATTATATGTTTTATGAATAAACTTTACTAAGATATTAGATATTTTACTATTAAATTATATTTGATATATATCATATATAATTAATTTAGTTAATCCATTATTTTATGTAGTAAAATAAAATTAACAAAAAATTTGTCGAAGCACCGGGTCAAATCGGTCACTCGGTTCAACCGGTCCACCGAGTGACCGGTCTGACCCGATATTTATCATTTTTGAGCGTTTTTCAATCGCTTTAAAAAATATCCGATCTAACCAGGTGGGCTAGCTCACCTGGCCACCGGGCTCCTCACTTGCGTGAGTAATCCGGGTTCGATTCCCTCTGGGAACGAATTGGTGATGGGAGATATAAGGTTGGCTAGGAGTTTATTCTTGTAGTGTTTGGGGACTTGGTGTAACTAACTACTAACAACTAACATTTACCGATAAAAAAAAATCTGATCTTATGTACAAAAGCGGGTCGAATCCGACCGGCCGATCCGCTTTTAAAACATGGCTGGGTATTCTCCAAGCGGATGATTTTCTTTTATCATTTGACCGTTTTAAGGGCGTCCACATGTTCGACATATTAGTAGATACTCGGTCCGTGTAGGAATTTGCACTATACAAGATAATACATTTTTTAAGGAAAATGTATTTTATATATAAAGTAGTAGCATATGAGTAAATATGTGTATAAGTTTGTGAGTGTACATGTAAATCAATATTTCCTTTTTTAGTAGTTTGCAAATTTGTGCAGGACGTCCGAATAAAGAAAGTGTGCAAATTCCTGTAGAACAAAGGGAATAGTTCTTTGTCACCTTAAGGTAAAAGTGAAAAATATAAGTGATGCGATAAAAAAAATGTAACAAGTATATTATAGAATTTAATAAAAATAATTAAAAAAAGTAAAAAAATAAATAAATAATATATAATGGAACGAATGAAAATATTAAATAAAACAGACAAAAATATTAAAATGAGAAACATATAATAAAAAAGACAGAATATATATATATATATTTGACTTAGTTTTGTATACACCAGTTACACCTTACAACTCAAGTTCATTTTTAAAAAGTTATATAAAATACTACTGAAAAGTTACACATGTTATTATTGAAAAGTGTATTTTTAATAGTGTAACATTTTAGTAATAATTTGTGTAAAATTTCAATAATAAATTATTCAATTTTTTAAAAATAAACTTGAGTTGCACACTGGTGCACAAGATACTTACTCATATTTGCGTCTACAATCTTGCAACTTGCAAGCCCGCATTTTTGACTTAGTTATGCATTGCTTTGTAGCATTGATAAGAATCCCCTGTTTTAAATACTTGCAACAACTTTGTTATATATATGCACTCACGCAGTCACTGATCAACAAACAAATTAAGATCAATGGAGGCGATCAACTTCACC
>JAPKLY010001928.1:0-32177 GCA_026898435.1 Prunella vulgaris | reverse complement strand
AGTTTAAAGGAATTGATTGTACTACTCATACCAACAAGGTGCATCTTCTTTTCTGGTGCCCATTGTGAAAGAACTCTAAAGTTAAGCGTGCTTGGCTTGGAGCAATTTCATGATGGGTGACCCCCTAGGAAGTTCTCAGGGTGCGTGCGAGTGAGGACATAAGCACGTTAGAAAAGATCTGTGTTGGTTTGCGAGGATAGTACATCAGTTCTACTCAGCGCAGCCGATCCAACAGACATTAAGTTAAACGAGAGAGAAGGAATGTTAAGAACAGATGATAAGGACAATGAAGATGTTGGGTTAACAGTTCCCGATCCAATGGCGCGAGATTGTGAGCCATCAGCTAGGGTAACACGAAAGTGGGTAGTATGTGAGTCAAAGGTAGAGAAAAATTCTGAGTTACCTGTCATATGATCTGTGGCACCAGAATCAATAACCCACTTGGAAGATGAGGAGACAAGACATGCATTAGGTTTACCTAACTCAGCAATGGTGGTGACTGAACTGGCTTGTAATTGCATCAATTTTGCATACTCACGAGCAGATATAGTGACATACTCACTAGAATGGCTAGAATTGCTGCTACTAGCAGCCACACGAGTGGACGAAAGAGGCTTCTTATTACGTAACTTTGGACAATCTCGCTTGATATGTCCAATACTATGACAGTAACGACACTCCATAATAAAACACCAAGTAACAATGAAATCAGAATTTCTGAAAAAAAAAATGAGCAAAAAGAAGTTATACCCAAACCGAAATCACACACCACTCGGATGTTGACTCAAATAGGTACACCAACGGAAAGGTCTCGACGAGACGAGTTGAACCAAATCGGCCGGAGAAAAAAAAATTCGACCAGGCACGCGCCCCTATGCGCCAGCAGAAGAAATTTGCCCAGAAACAATCGCCCGGCGCGTGAGACTCACATGTGCCGGTGCCTGAGCTGAAACTTCTGGCGAACTATCGTCGTGCGATGCCGCACCTCCCTATGCCGGCGGTGTCGACCGGTGATGGCCGGAACAGGTCGAACCAAAAAAAACCCTAGGTTTTTAACTTTTTTTTTCTCTCTGAAAATTAAGCCCTAAATCGTACCGTGCTCTGGTACCATGTTAAACGAGACACACGAAATCATTGGGGAAAAATATATTATTAGAAACAATTGATATGAGTGCCTATATACACACAAAGGACTAAGCTAATTAAGGTAACCTCATTTAATGCCCTAAATCTCTACCAAATATATACATATTGATATTATTCTACCAAAGATAAAGCTGAACTCAAGTCAAGTGAAGAAGAACCCAGATTAAGTCGAAGACCAGCTGAAGAGCTGTATGCAGTTAGACGAGGACAAGATCAGCTGAGGACCACCCAGATTAGCTGAGTCCACTCAAATCAGCTAAGGTCTACCTGGATCAGCTGAGAACGTCTAAGCTGCTGACTAGAATATCTATACGTGTTGAAGCCAATCAAGTCAAGGGGACAAGATCAAATAATGGCTACACGATTTCCAGATTAGAAGGCAATCAATTAAGGGGACAAACTTGATTGAAGATTAGGCAAATTTTAGAAGAAATCCGGAATTCTAGTCAATCACAATGGCTAGTAATTCGATCCCTATAAATAGGGGTACAACTGAAGATTTCAACAACATTATCACGCGATTTCAACTTTGCAGAAACGTTGCTGAGATTTCTTTGTACTTAAAAAACACTCTCTTAAACATATATCCATTATAAAACTTTAGAGAAGTCGATCAGTTAGTTGCTAAATTGCACTAACTCTTGTAAGAGAGTTTGTAATCTCAAGTGAGTGAAAAAGAAAGAAAGATAGTGAATAGACCCACAATTCAAGTTGGATTGTGGAGAGTGGATGTAGGATTTATTCTGAACCACTATAAATCTCGTGTCCCTGTTATTTACAAATTGCTTTACTTATTTGTGCACAATCATTTAAAAGATTTTCTTTAAAAATATTTTCGCACAAAAAATTCACAGCGCACTCAACAAGTTTCTGTTGTTTTTAAAATCAGACGACCTTCTGATTGTCAGCAGATTTCATAAAAGCCTAGAAACGAAAAAGTTCTAAGTGCCGATACAAGTCTGTTCAATCCCCCTTCTAGACTTGTAAAAGCCTTTTACCCTAAAACCTGTTTAAGGGACCAACAATCTTCCTTTGTTATCTCTTAATCTCTTCACTTTTGTTCTCTTATCAACAGAGGGTATCTCATCCACACAATATGTAAAATATGAATGTGCTAACATCTATGTAACTATGTAAGATTTAAATTATAAAATTTTATTTTTATATAAGTATGTTAAAAGAAAATCTAGAACATATAAAAAAATATAATTAAAAAAATCAAGAACATAGTATTTTATAATATAAAATTTTATTATTATAAGTATGTGTTGGTCCCTTAAAGTGGTCAAGGTCTAGAGGGGGGGGGGGAGGTGAATAGACCTTGAGTCCAAAAACAGATTTTCAAACTTTTCAAAAAGGATGGATTCTAGAACCTTACAGTAGCCCCATTTTTTAAGTTTAGAATAACAGGTCTACAAGAATTTTAGAAATTGGACCACAAAGGTTACAGCTGTAGACTAGCAAGTCTGCAGCTGCAGAGTCAAAAACTTTGCAAAATAAACAAATCACTTGTAGACAAAATATCAGTGGAATTCTCACAATTAGAATTGTATTGAGAATACTCTAATGTGCAGCGAAATAAAGTGAGTGGTAATGAAAAATAATGTAAACTAGACTTAACAGTTGAGTGACTTATGAAAGTCTACAGCTGTAGAGTCAGTTTCTGTGAAAATCACAAGGGTTTTATGCACTTCAAGTTTCAAAACAATGATGAATGTAAGAAGTAAATTAAATATGCAGTACAAGAATATAAAGAGCAATAAGTAAATAGACCAGGTTTATAGTGGTTCAGTGTCTATAAAGAGACAACCTACATCTACTGTTACACCACTCAGGTGCCAAATTCACTAAGAAATGATCACAAAGATCAGTACAAGTAGTTCCCCCTTAGAACTAGGTTCACTCAAATTCCTATTCTAAAAAGAGATAAACTACCCTGTTCACTCAGAATATCAACTCACAAAGAGTTTTATAAACCTCACAAAGAGATATCTACACTAAGTAGAAATATAATCAGGTGAGGGAACAACAACAAAAGGTGTGATTCTCTCTAAGAAAATCCTAACCAACTATCCTATGAATCACAAAGAATAAAGACAGAGTAAGCTCTCTCAGAATATGCTGGCAGTAGACTTGCTTAGGTTGAATGCTTGTATGCTCGGGGTTGTTGTTGTTGCTTCCTCTGAGGACTTCTTCTATTTATAGATTGAGTAGTGTGACTTATCCGTTGAGAATTTCAAATTTGAAATTCAGATAAGGCTCCTCTCTCTCTATTGGCATGTGTGAAGTGGTCCTTATCCTTCACACAAGGTAGTACTGATTGTACTATGTCCTTTCCTTCAGAATTCTGGCCTTCTTTGTAACTAATCTTCATTATCCTCCAGAATAAAGGAAAAACTTCCACTTAAGTACAGTTTAGTGAGTGCTCAAAGGCTACACTAATAGTCCTTAAGAGTCTTCTTAATCTTTAATTAATTTCAGACTTGTACTTCATCTTCAAACGGTTCTTTGCAGCTGTAGAGTCTTCAACCTTGCAGCTGTAGAGTCCTGTCAATATCAAAAATCGGCTGTAGAGAAACCTTACAACTGTAGGATCATGTCTTGACTGTATAGTGATCAAATATACAGCTGTACACTTCACTTACAACTATATGTTTCAAACACCAATTTCTTCAATACAAGTGTTAGACAAATATCATCAATTAAACACATTGTTTTGCACACATCAAAATCTAAACAAAGGTACTAACAATTTCCCCCTTTTTTGATGTTGGCAAAACAAACAACAAAACAAAGCAAAGACAATAAGATATTGTCTTAACAAGAACAAAAACAACAAAAAGCAGAGCAAAATAGGGCAAAGCAAAAGACAACAGAAACAAAACACAGAACAAAGCACAAAGCTGCATAAACTAAAAGAGGTTCAAGATACAGCTTACAGTAGAATAATTAGACTAAAAACTGAAAAGTTTTAGTGTCTAATCTAGAACATAGTCTTCATCCTCTTATGTGCTTGGGATCTGCATCTCTTTCTTCATCATCTTCCTCATCAGTATCATCCTGAGGCTTCAAGATCCCTTGCTCCATAAGCTTCATGTTTTTCTCATCTTCTTCAAAATATTTCATCAACATCTGTAGTTCATAGGATTCCATCTCTTCTTCTTCTTTCCTTGATTTGAATATCCTTTTAGGCAATGGAGTTCTTCTGATCTTTCCATCAAGGAGCTTAGCATTATCTCTTTTGTAAAGTGATCCATCAGCCTTCAGGTCTTTGAATTTTTGGAATATGTCTTTCTTAAGCTTGATTCTCTTAATCACAGTGTGCCTGTTGCAGATGCTCTAGAATTCCTTCCACAAACTATCAAATTCATCTTTCATTCGATTAACCCTTTCTTTAGAATCTTCAGAAGGTACCATACTCAATGGTTGAACATTCAAGGGTTGAGCAGTCACAACTGCTGTAGGTTCATTAGAAATATTCTCTTCTTGCCTTTCTTTCTCTTTCTCTTCTTTTTCTTTCCTTCTTTCTCTTAATTCCTTCACAGTTTGTTCCCAGTAACCAAAAGGTTTTTGAACAAGAACTGTAGATTTCTGAGCTGTAGACTTAGGGAGCTGTATAATCTTGTCTTCTTTGGAGCTTCCCTTAGTCTGATCTGATTGAGTTCTTTCTTCAGCTTGTTTACTCAATTCCATGGATAAAAATTTTGCAGCTTCTAGTTCTTTTTCCCATGATTTCCCAATGTTCTTCACATTTTCAAGGATATCATCAATAGCCTTTCCTCTTTCTTCAAATTCCTTCTCCATTCTGTTTTCCCCCTTTTTGCCAACATCAATGTGTGACAAAATGGTGTTAAGCTTGCTCATTAGATCAGTCTTCAAGGTCTTATACCCGGATATCATCTTTGTCATTTCTTTACTAATTCCTTTCCCTTCTATTTTCAGATTGAAGGAGTCATCCTTCATAAGCTTGATATCTGACTATAGATTGGTGATTTCTCTTGATTTCTGACTACTTTCTTTTCTGATTTCTTCATTTTGAGCCATTAAGCTGTCCACAACAGCTTTGAAATTTTTCTCTAGAACTTTATTTTCCTCTGAGCTTCTTTCCTCAAACTTCTATACTAGATCTTCCATGCCTCTCTTCACATTTTGAGAAATGATAACATCAGTGACTTGTTTTACTTGCTTCAGAATCTCTGCTTCAATCCCTTTGAATGATTCTTTCAAGTTCATTAATTGAGATATAACTTCTTTAGGTGTCATCTGGGGAATTGTATCACTATCTTCTTCTTCAGAATCTCTTTCTCTAATGATCAACTCTTTTCCTTCCATACTTTTCTGAGCTTTTGAGGGTGCCAACTCTATAGCTGTAGAGTCTTCAGTAGATGTCTTCCTCTTGCTAGGAGTTAAAATTGCTTCAGTAGAGAACTCAGCAATATAGTCATCAATGTTTTCTCTTTCAAGAGCTGAGTAACTCTAAAGTGGGGGAGTTTCATGTCTGTATATTTCTTCTAATGTAAACATTGTGGGTGGAGATTGATGGAAAATACTTGTGATAGGATTTGAAGTGTCCTTATCAATCTCTTTGGATGTCTCATCCACAATCTGCTCATCAGCTTGAACATTTTCAGAAGCTTGAACTCCAGTTTCAACAGTTTTCTCTTGAATTTAAGTTTGAACTTGGACTTGAGCACCACCCATTGGTGCATCATCATCATCATCATCATTATTATCAGGCTTTTCTTTGTGATCTTTACAAGGAGAGTCATCCTTTCTTTTCTCCTTTTCCTTTTCAGAATCCTCTTTAGCTTCATCAACATTCACTGGATCTGCAGCACTAGCTCCTGTAGACTCCATTAAAATAGCTTTCTTAGCCAAGATATTCAATCCTTCAGCTTCAGATATTTGTTTACTTCCTTCTCCAATCTTCTGTGGCACATCTTCATCACTATCTGTGCTTACCACATCATAGTCAACATCATATTGAGCTTCTGGATCTTCTTCACTCATGAGAGCCACTCTCAAAGCTGCGGCTGCAAATTTGGTGATTTTATGCTTTGCAGTTTCTTCAGTGATAATCTGCTTTCCTTTTCCTTTCTCTTTCCTTCTTTTACTGACAATAAAATCATCAATAAAATTGGGCTTCATTAATTCATTTAAATCACTACAACTTGTCCAATCAACAACCCATTGGAACAAGTTTCTTTCCTTAGCTGCCAACTTCTCAAGCTCTTCTCTCACCAGCTTCCAATCCTCAAATTTTTGTTTTTTGTCTTCAAACTCTTCAGTCCTTTCAACTGGAACAATAGGGAGTTGTTCAGTTTCAGGTTCATGAACTTCAGCTTCTACAGTCTGTTCCACTGTGACTTGTTCTTCAGACTGCACAATTGGCAAGTCTACAGCTGTAGACTTGTCAGCTTCAACTTCAGTGGCTTTCTTAGAATGAAGTTTCTTCTGCATTTTCTCTCTATCAATCTCATCCTCAGAATCAGTAGATTCATCCACTAAAATCTTCCTTCTTACATTCTTTTTCTTCTTCTTTTCTGGTTCTTTTAGTGATCTTATAATGGTAAGAACCTTTTTCTCAGCTTTCTTCTTTCTCCTCTTAGATTCAGGAGCCATAGGAGCATCCATAGCTCCTCTTTTGAAATTGGCTCTTCCTATTATTCTGTGAGAAATAATGGGTTTTCCTACATGCCCATTAAACAAAGAAAATCCTACTTCCTTTAGGATATAATTCAAGAACAAGCCAAAACCTTTGTTCTTTCCATCTTTCATCACATCAACACCAATATTCCTCAGAATCAATTCTCCAATATCTATCTTAATCTCTTTCACAAAAGCTATCAATAAATCCCACATTAAGATAGTACCAGTATCATGAGCACCAGTTCTACATAATAAGCATTTATCTATAGCTTCATAAAGATAAACGTACTCAACTGCTAGGTCTGTTTTATTGAACGTTCTCTTCCAGTTCTTTGGAAATGGTTTCTTTTGTTAGGATATCTGTGTTAAATTTTTTGATGATATAATAAACCAATCAGTTTGTAATAGGACCAGCTGAACCTGTTAGTCGGCTGATGAGTAGTTAGGATTAGATAGGTTCGAGTGAGGGGGAATCTACCTTGCTGCCTAGAAGATTTGAAGCTATCATAGAGAAGAAGACCAGCTGAGACCTTGAGAACTTAGCCAATTTTAGAGGACAGAAGATTTAAGCAGCTGACACTGGAGTATCGAGAGCAGATCATCAGAGGAGTTAACATCAACTGATATTAGAAGAGTCAGATCAGTTGATATCAGAAGAGACAGATGAGCTGATATCAGAAGATCAGCTGATCAGCTGAGAGCACGTCGCAGACAAGACAAAGACCATGGATAAAAGACATCTTCAGATGAAGTCAAGAAGATCAGCTGAGGTGCACACCAGCAGAACTACACATCAGCTGAGGTCCAAGTATCAGCAGACTGGTACACCAGCTGAGGAGACAGACAGCTGAGGTCTTGTGTTCGGCCCAGATTCTTCGGAATCATTTTTAAGGGTTGACTTGCGACATAAAAGGAGGATTCCCAGAATAGAAGATCAATCAATTAAGGGGACAAACTTGATTGATTGTAGATCGTGAAGATTGACGGGAATCAAAATGGAGATTCAATCAATCACAATGATTGATTGAATACGAGATTATAGGTTCTCAGATTTCTAGTCTATTACAACGGCTAGTTATTTGATCCTATAAATTAGAGTAACAGTGATAATTTCAGTATCAGATTTTACACGCACATTAAGCTAGACAAAACTCTGTCAGAATTATCACTTGCACTAAAAAACCCCATTCATTCTTATTCTTTGTAAAAGCTTTGTAGAAGCTGTTAGAAGTCAATTGCGATTGTAGCATTGACAATTTGTAAGAGAGTAGTACTCTCAAAGTGTGTAAGTGAGTAAGTTAGTGGAGAGCCCCTCAACTCCAAGTTGGATTGAGGAGAGTGGATGTAGGATAGTTGGTCCGAACCACTATAAATCCCTTGCGTCTCATCTTATTTCTTTCTATTCTTAACTTGTGCACATCACCTAAAATGGATTTTCATTAAAAATGTTTCCGCACAATTCACAGCCCACATCTTTCAAATTTAGACTACCTCAGTAGTCTACTGGTTTTCTGAATAACCAAAATAATTTGAAAAAGGTTTTTGAATCCTTACAAGTGTATTCAACCCCCCCTTCTAGACTTGTTCAAAGGTATTCTTCCATAAAACCTGCCTTTGAGACCAACAAGTGGTATCAGAGCTGTGTGTCCAAAAGACCACAGCCTGAGAAAGCTTTTGGTGGTCACCTGGACAGATCCCTGAAAATCTGTTTTTAGAAAATTGTGTGTGCTTTTTATCTAATCACTTGCAGATATGTCTTCCGACAAAAAGAGTGGATCCAAGACGAGGAAGTTGCCAGAGTTCTCCATAGAAGATTATGATTACTGGAAATTCAGAATGGAGAATCACCTTGGAGTCATTCATGATCGAATGCTGGATGTTCTGGAGGAAGGGTCAATCAAGTTTTTCTGGGAAGGAGTAAGTGATGGCAAGACTCCAGAAGCTGAGATCAGCGAAAGAAGGAAGACAGAGAAGAAGAAGAGTGAATTAAACGATGCTAAAAGAAAACTCTTCAACTTAGATCAAGTGGCCAGAACAGAGATCATCGAGACTCTCTCCAAAGAATATATAGAGAAAATCAAGAAGTGCAAAACCGCTAAGGAGATGTGGGAGAAACTCTCCTTGATGTGTGAAGGGACAGATCAAATCAAAGAGAACAAGCTTCAAACCGTTCTACATACCTTTGACACATTTAAAATGAAAGTTGATGAAACCATTGATCAGCTGGATATGCGGCTGACAAACATACTGAATAAGGCAAGCTCCTTAGGAAAGGATTACTCGGAGAAAGAGATTAATAACAAAATTTTGAGATCTCTTACTTCAAGAAGGAGAGTGAAGGTGACAGTAATTAAAGAGATAAAGAATCTATTTGAGATGAGTCATCATACACTGCTATCTCATCTGAAGGCATATGAGTTCGATATCCAAGAAGAAGACCAAGAAGATGAGACTCCAACTTCATCAGCCACAAAGAATGTTGCGTTCTCTGCTGCAACTGATAGTCAAGAGAAGTCCTCTACTCCAAAGGACATGAGCTTAAAGGAACAACTTGCTTTGCTGACCAAGAAGTTTGACAAGATGTGAAACAAATTCCAAAAATATAGATCCCATTGGAAGAAAAATAAGAATGATTCTTCCAGAAAATACCAGAAGTCATCTGATGCCAGAAGACCATCAGATGAACAGGAGACCAGATACAAGTCTCTAGAGAGAAGGAGGGAACCAAGTCCCAGAAGATGAGGAGATGGTGTTTGCTTTACTTGCAATAAGCCAGGACATCTCAGTTATGATTGTCCTCAGCTTACCCCAAGGGAGAGAGAACAGAAGAGGATCAAGAGAGATCGCAGGTTCACTGATAAGAGAGCTCTGCTGGCAGAGGAGGAGAAGCAGGATATCAGCTCATCATCATCCTCATCTGATTTTGAATCAGAGGATGATATCTGCCTCATGGCTAAGGTAGAAGAGGTAAATTCTCCTACCCCCTCTGTTAGCTCATCTTGCTCCTCTACCTATTCTACGGAGTCAGATATACACAAGTTGTTATCTGATCTCCAATCCTCCTTAAAAGTTTGTTCTAAGCTGGAAGAGGAGAACACTAGTCTGAAAGCTGAAGTTCTAAGCTTGAGACAGGATCTGGAAAATGCTAGACTACCAGTGATATCCTATGACTCACAAGCTAACAAGTCTGCTGACTTAATAGCAAAATGTGAGGAACAGGAGAAGCTGATAGAAAAGCTACTTTCTGAGAATACTATTTTGAGTGAAGAACATAATAGCTGACAGCTAAGTTCGATGAACTCTTCAAGCAGAATGAACTGACAATCAAAAATTCACAGCAGCTTCAGCTGAAAGTGGACCAGCTAACTAAGGCAAAGAATGTCGTGTCTGAAATAGCTGAGTCTTCACAAACTGTGAATGACAAAATGGGTCTTGGTTATCCCAAACCCAAACCACAAAAGAAGAAGAAAGGTGACAATGGATTAATTAGGGATCCTTGAAAGGGTAAAGGGCCAGCTGAGCCTGCATCTGGATCAGAAGGGCAAAAGAGCAGAGGGATAGAAAAGGTCCCAGCTGGACAGAAGAGCTCCAAAGCTCAGAAGTCTGCTGGTGATCACAAGGTTTCTGCAGAGCAAAAGAGTACTAAAACTCAGAAGCCTGCTGACAACCAACATAAGTCCAAAGCTCAGAAGCCCCGAGACCAGAAGAGGAATCCAAGTCATAGCTCAGCTAAGACAAGGAGACCTCAGCAGAGGAATGATAAGCCTGGGTCATCTCAGCAGAGTAAACCCAAGCGAAACAGACCTCAGCCCTGGGTTACTTTTAATGTAACCAAATTAGGCAAGCCTTCACCGACTAAGGTATATGAGTCATTCGGAGGCTCAAGCCAAAATTATCCTTTTGAGCAGCCCACCTACAAACTTGCTGTTATCACTCATCGCCCCAGAAAAGATCCTCTGAGGGAGATGATTTTTGTGGACAAATATGGTAGAAGGTTGAGATCTCCTAAACCTCATAAGGATGATCTCTACCTGTGGATCCAGAAATTTGATACTAACCAATCAGGACCCAAAGATAGGGTACCTAAAGCCTGAGTTTTAATTTCAGGTAAACTCTAGCTCTATAGAAAGAGGAGAAGCCAAGGGCCATGTCTGGCACATTGATAGCGGTTGTTCGAAGAATATGACCTTTGAGAAGCATCTCCTTCAGAACTTTGTAACGCTTGATGGGCCTAGAGTTGTGTTTGGTGAAAACAATTTTGGAGTCACCAGAGGAGTAGGCACTCTGCTGATCAAAGGAACAAGAGTTGAAGAAGTCTACTATGTAGAAGGGCTCATGCACAATCTTCTGTCTGTATCTCAATTCTGTGACAAGGGATATTCAGTAAGATTCTCTAAGAACTCTTGTCTTGTTATTAATGATTTAAATGAGCAGGTGCTACTAACTGGCCTCAGAAGAGGTAATATGTATCTTGCAGATTTTGCAAGTTGTCCAGCTGACTCATGTTTGGTTGCTAAAAGCTCATCAGAGATCAGCTGGCTCTGGCACAAAAGACTAGGTCATCTGAACTTCAAGACTCTTAACAAGGTTGCAAGGAAGGGTCTAGTCAGAGGTCTACCAAATGAGGTGTTTGCATCTGAGCAGAAGTTTGATGCCTGTCAGAAAGTGAAGGAAACTAAAGCCTAATTCAAAGATGTGCAGAGTACTTCAACAACAAAAGCAGTCTAGCTGCTTCATATGGACTTGTTTGGACCTGTCTCACCTCTTAGCTTCAGTGGAAGAAAGTACACACTGGTGATTGTTGATGACTATACAAGATTCACTTGGGTAGTGTCTTGTTCAAGAAAAATGAGACTATGGTCAAGATGTTGGAGTTGTTCAAGAGGATTCAGAAGGAGCTGGACCTCAGCATAGTCAGAATCAGAAGTGATAAAGGTACTGAGTTTCTTAACTCTGTTGTTTCTGACTACTGCAGGGACAATGGTATTCAGCATGAGACATCAGCTGCCAGAACACCTCAGCAGAATGGATTAGCTGAGAGAAGAAACAGAACCCTCAAGGAGGCAGCAAGGACTATGTTAGCTGAATATCAGACTCCTCAAAGGTTTCGGGCAGAAGCCATCAATACTGCATGCTTCATCCAAAATAGGTATCTATCAGTCAAGAGACATGGGAAGACTCCTTATGAAATGTACAAGGGTAAAACTCCTAACCTTTCCTCTGTCCATATTTTTGGGTGTAGGTGTTTCATCCATGACAATGGAAAGACTAAATTAAAGACTTTTGATGCTAAGGTTGCTGAAGGAATATTCTTAGGATATTCTGGAAGTAGCAAAGCCTATAGAGTCTTTAATAAAGTTTCTCTCTGTGTGGAGGAGACACCCCATGTTGTATTTGATGAATCTATTCATGAGTACAGCAAGGAGAAGCTAGCTGAAGAGGTGGATCAACTGAATCTGTTAGATAAGCCAGATCTGATTAAGGTAGTGGTACCTAGGACAGAATCAGATTAAGATTCAGATGATGAGCCCAAATCAGCTGATAAGCCCTCATCAGCACAAGATGTTGGCATATTGACTCCTGACACTAACCAAGGGGGAATATCAGACAAGACCCAAGAGGAGCAGACTATGGCACCTCAAAGGGGCAAGAAGAAGGTGTCTGACTTCCCAGCTGAACAGATTCTAGGAGATCCAAGTGTAGGTGTTCAGACCAGAAGAAAGCTAAACTTGGGTGCTCAATTCAGCTGTTATGTGTCTCTGATAGAACCCAAGAATATCCATGAATCTCTTGAAGATCCAAACTGGATTGTAGCTATGCAAGAGGAGCTAAACCAGTTTGCAAGACAAGAAGTTTGGACTCTAGTTGAGAGGCTCAAACATCAGAAGGTCATAGGCACTAAGTTGGTCTTTAAGAACAAAAAGGATGAAAATGATGTGGTGGTAAGAAACAAGGTAAGGCTAGTAGCTCAGGGGTATTCACAGTCAGAAGGGATTGACTATGATGAGACATTTGCTCCTGTGGCAAGACTAGTAGCCATCAGATTGTTTCTTGCCTATGATGTTTTCAAAGGGTTCAAGGTATATCAAATGGATGTCAAGTCAGCTTTTCTAAATGGAATCCTTGCAGAAGAGGTCTATGTGGAACAACCACCAGGATTTGAGATTGGGAACAAGGTTTATAGGTTGCAGAAGGCTTTATATGGACTAAAGCAGGCACCTAGAGCTTGGTATGATACTCTATCACAGTTCCTACTGGATAGTGGATTCAGAAAAGGAAAGATAGACAAAACCTTGTTCAGAAAAGAAGATGCAGATGATATCCTCTTAGTGCAGATCTATGTGGATGATATCATCTTCGGCTCTCCCAACAAGCAGATGTGTGATCAGTTTAGCAAGCTGATGACCAGCAAGTTTGAAATGTCCATGATGGGGGAGATAACTTACTTCCTTGGACTGCAAGTGAAGCAGATGTCCAATGGAACTTTCATTAGCCAAGCTAAGTATGCCAAGAATCTAATAGAAAAGTTTGGAATCAGTAGCAGCAGAGAAGCTAAGATTCCAATGATGGCAAACTTTAGCATGGATCCAGATGAGGCTGGTGAGAAAGTGGATCAGACACAATATAGAGGACTTATTTGTTCTCTGCTGTATCTCACTGCCAGCAGACCTGATATCAGCTTTGCAGTAGGGGTATGTGCAAGGTTTCAGGCAAATCCTAAGAAATCTCATCTGGAAGCAGCAAAAAAGATTGTTAAGTATTTGAAGGGTACTTACAATCTAGGCCTCTGGTATCCAGCTGATGATAACTTTCAGCTGAGTGGGTATTCAGATTCTGACTATGGAGGGTGCAAGATTGATAGGAAATCAACCTCTGGCACATGTCAGTTTCTGGGAAGTAAGCTGATATCTTGGTTTTCCAAGAAACAGACTTCAGTAGCTACTTCCACAACAGAGGTAGAGTACATGGCTGCTGGTAGTTGCTGTTCTCAGCTGCTCTGGATCAGACAACAGCTGAGGGACTACCATGTGATCACAGAAGAGATACCCATCTTCTGTGATAGCACAAGTGCAATAGCCATTACTCAGAATCCAGTTCTCCATACCAGATGTAAGCATGTGGACATAAGACATCATTTTCTTCGAGATCATGCTGAGAAGGGCGATATCAGGATGGAGAAGATTCATACGGAGAAGCAGAGAGCAGATGTGCTTACCAAACCTTTAGCAGAGGTAAGATTCAGAGAATTAGTAGCAGAGTTAGGAACGGTAGATGGAGGTGCAGTTATCTAGGAAGGAAGTTTTTGGGTAAATGGGTAGTCAGCTGGTATCCAGCTGAGGACTATTCTGCTGATGTAATCAGCTGATCCTCACATCAGCTGATCTGGTATGTCTTCTTATTCTTTCTTTTCTTTTCTCTATCTTGTTATGTCTAACTTGATACAGGGATAAGTTATGAAAGTCAGACAAGGCCACCTTGCTTCAGCTGGTTCATGTTAGCTGACTATATATAGACCCAGATGAGCAGAGAAGATTTTCATGAAGATCACTCTTATCAGCTGACTTTGCCACGTCAGCTTCTCGATAAGTATTTCTATTTTATTTCTTCATGTCAGTTTTAAAATTTCTTTTTGATATAAAATCTTTTCAAAAATTAACAAATCCCGTATTTCTAAAAATAATTTTAGAAAATTGGCAATCAAATCTTTTTTCTTACAAAAATTCGGGGATTTATTACCTTTTTCAAAATAAGGTGTCAGTTGTAATTAATTTCTCACCACCTAAAATTTCTCAAAAAGCTTTTTCATCATTACCTTTTTCAAAAAGACGAATCTTTTGGCGGTCAAAACCTTTCGAAACCCTGACACCTACGCATCACCTCCAAAATTCTCAAAGGTCATCTAATCTGGACCTTTTATTTGTGTGATGCAAAATACAAATCTATGATCAAAATTGATCGATTTTAATTTTAGAAAAGCTGCTCATCTCGTTCGATTCATATATATACCCCCTTTAACCTCTTTCTGAAAACCTTTTGCTCCTAAATCTTTCTTCTCTTAGTATTCCTGCATATTATTCTCTGTGCACTTAATCTCTGTTTGGAAGGTATGGCATCCAAAGCTATGCAAAAGATGTTCAAGGAAAAGATGTACGCAGAGATGTGTGTCGATTACGACACGACTAGGGTTCCAGAGATTCGGGAAATCCTTAACCTTCTTCAACATCACAATCTCTGAACTTTCATCTCCATGACCCCCCCTGACCATAAAACCCTAAACTTTTACGCCTTTCAATTCCTTCTCAAGGCCTAGTTCAGTTCAAACTCCATAGGCTCCTTGGTTGATGAAAAAGCTGTTGTGATTTCCAAGGATGCGGTTGCTGATCTCTTTGGCTTATCCTCCACTGGTGTTCTACCACATAAGTACAAGGAAGCCGACTACCTGGATACCTTCAAGTTAATGGCCAGGAAGAGTCATAGGGATACCACCACAAATCTGAAGAAGTCCATGTTGAGGAGACGACTCTAATTTTTTATGGATGTGGTGACCAAGGTCATCTTGGCAGAACAGGGGAGTTTGGACGCCATTACCAAACTTTGCGTGAGCGTGGCCCGCACGATCCTTGATGGGGTGCGAGCAGACTGGGTGAGTCTGCTATGGTTCCTCTTGGAACAGGAGTCCAAAAGATGTATTGCCAAGGAAGTGAGTGGACAACAGGTTTACAGCTTCAAGTCAAAGTGCTCCATGGCTACCAAGATTACTATAATCTTGGATCATCTGCTGCCCCAACACAAGTGGGATGAAGATTGGGTTGTTGAGTACAACCACACCAAGTTTCTAAGGGAAAGTAACTTGGATGTCATTGGGCCAGCTGACAAAGATTCCAGAGCTGATCCAATAGCTTCTGCCCCTGGTCCTTCTGCTGGTCATGGAAAGAAGCAGAAGAGGAAGGCTTCAAAGCCTGCTGGAGGGGGAAGAAAGAAGAAATCCAAGAAAGAAATCACTCCTGTCCAAAGGAAGCTCTCCTTTGATTCTGATGCAGATGATGATACTCCTGTGCTGAGCAGTCTGAAGAAGAAGAAATCTTCAGCAGAGAGGGCTACTCTGCTGGTTGATGAGTCTTCTAATGAAGAAGAAGAGCAGGCTGTGGAGGAATCAGCTGAGAGGGCTGGTTCAGATGAGGATTCTGCCTCTGGCTCTGATGGAGGGGAAGAAGAGTCAGCAGAGAGGGAATCAGCTGAGCCTTCAGTAGCTGAGACAGAGGTTCTCCATTCCTCTGAAGATGAACCATCAGTGGATACACCTTTAGCTGCCTCACCCATCAGGTCAGCTTCACCTTCTCCCTTATCTGATCCTTCCCAACACCTTTCCCCTTCAACTTCACAAATCCCAGCTGGCAATGAACCAAAGGAGATAGCTACATCTGGTGAGCCTTCAACTATTCCCAAACCCTCTCACCCTGAACCAATTAATCTTGAAAACCCCAACTCCCCCACAGAAATGGCCAAACAAGCACGCCTATCTCACCATCATTCAAAAGGGCCTCTTGAACGAGGGATGATAATAACCGCCCTAGCCCACATATTCCTCTATATGCCAGAACTTAACACATACCCTGCCTATCAAGACATTCTTGCTGATGGTCTTACCTGGGCACAAGCAAGAGAAGGGCCAGTTACTTTCTTCCTGGAACTGATAAAGGAGATGGGGGAAGCTGCATTTACTGAGTGGGAAGAAATCTTGATGGATGCCTTGGAGGTTAAGGCACCATCCCAGCTGACATCCCCTGAAGGGTTGAGGAAGGTTGCTCGTGCTTTATTGCTTAAAGATGGGGTTGCGCTGGATTGCCCAGAAATAGCTGAGTCTGAGTTCATCCCTCCAGCTGCAAACTTTGAGATCACTCCAGCTGATCAGGTAACCCCTACAATCTTAGGTCAGCTTAAAGATTATTTTGATGATCACATCAGGGAGGTCAAAGCCACTCTTTTGGCTGCCAAGTCTGCTGCCCCCTCCCTGAATGAAAAACATGTTCATCACGTTCTGCTGGATCATCGAAATAAGCTGAAAGAAGCTATGGAGGAAAGCTTGTATGCTACCAGGATAGAATTCTTCCAAACTCTACAGCATTTCAAGTCAACAGCCAGGGCTTTTACTAATGATGCTTCTGCTACCCTCGCTGCTGAATCTGAGAGATTCAGACTGGTCTCTGAAAGGTTGGAAGGGCAAATTGCTGAATGCAAAAATGGTCAGGAGGACCTGAAAGCCATTGTGGATAATCTTCCTACTTCTCTACCCTTTACTTCGATGATTGATGATATCAAAAAGGGGGAAGAGAAGAACTCAGCTGCTATTGCTGCTCTGCAATCTGAGATGGCCTCTCTGAGAGCTCTACTGGTAGACAATCATGGTGTTCTGTCTGCTAGAGTAGAAAATGTTGAAGATTATATCAACACCAGAAAGATTGCAGCCCAGAAGACTCAGGAGCTGAGAGATCACAAGATAGCTGAGGCCCTGCAGAGGCAAGAAGTGGTTGCTGAGGAAAGAGAGAAAAAGAAAAGGATTATGAATGCTGAATTAGATGAGAAGCTGGCTAAGGAGTTGCAGCTAGCTGAAAAAGAAACTCCAGAAGAGAGGAGGAAGAGGCAAGAAAGGGAAATGAATGATGAGCTTGAGAGACGATATCAGAGGAAGCTGAAGAAGCAAGGGAAGGTAGTCTCTCAATACAGCAGGACTAGAAGTGGAAAATACTTCGAGATCTAAATGAGCCTTTGGTTGACGGACCAATTGATATGTTCTACAATCAATTGTCTGATTAGCTGGTGCATCTTTGGAAAACCATTAAGGCTAAGACCATGATCCACTTCTATGTTCTCAGAGGAGAAGATACCCGAGGAGAAAGAGAGAAGAATGCTGAGTTCAGAAACTGGTTGAAGGAGACCTTTCCAAGATTCTTCAAAGCTATTTCTGATGAGATGCTTAAGCTGGATGTTCAGCCAGAGTTGCCAGAGATTGACTACCTTCCAACTCCAACTGATGAGAGTGGGAAGATAGACTGGGTGGAAATCAGGAAGCATTGGTTGCAGATTACACAACTTATTCCACAACTCTCTGATAATTCTCTGCCAGCTCTGAAGGAGATTGAGAAAAGATTCCTTGACTGGTTGCAAGTTCCTCTCAACAACAGAAGACCTCTCCTCATGTAATAGTCCAGCTGAGTCAGCTGAGGATTAGGTACTTTCATTCTGATTGTACTCTCTCTTTTGATTTAATAAAGTTTTATGATCCCAGACAACTTCTTGTTGTCAGCTGCGTTTTTATTCTGTCTAAAAGATCTTATTTAAAGATCTTCTTTTCTGTCCTACGATGATCTTAATTTGATTGAATATGCTTATCTGTTGAGATCAGCTGAGTTGGTTTTGATATCATCAAAAAGGGGGAACTTGTTAGGATATCTGTGATAGATGTTTTGATGATATAATAAACCAATCAGTTTGTAATAGGACCAGTTGAACCTGTTAGTCAGCTGATGAGTAGTTAGGATTAGATAGGTTCGAGTGAGGGGGAATCTACCTTGCTGCCTAGTAGATCCGAAGCTATCATAGAGAAAAAGACCAGCTGAGACCTTGAGGACTTAGCCGATTTTAGAGGACAGAAGATTTAAGCAGCTGACAGTGGAGTATCGAGAGCAGATCATCAGAGGAGTTAACATCAACTGATATCAGAAGAGTCAGATCAGTTGATATCAGAAGAGACAGATCAGCTGAGAGCACGTCGCAGACAAGACAAAGACCATGGATAAAAGACATATTCAGACGAAGTCAAGAAGATCAGCTGAGGTGCACTCCAGCAGAACTACACATCAGCTGAGGTCCAAGTATCAGCAGACTGGTACACCAGCTGAGGAGACAGATCAGCTGAGGTCTTGTGTTCGGCCCAGATTCTTCAAAATCATTTTTAAGGTTTGACTTGCAACATAAAAGGAGGATTCCCAGAATAGAAGATCAATCAATTAAGGGGACAAACTTGATTGATTGTAGATCGCGAAGATTGACGGGAATCAAAATGGAGATTCAATCAATCACAATGATTAATTGAATACGAGATTATAGGATCTCAAATTTCTAGTCCATTACAACGGCTAGTTATTTGACCCTATAAATTAGAGTAACAGTGATAATTTCAGTATCGGATTTTACACGCACATTAAGCTAGACGAAACTCTGTCAGAATTATCACTTGCACTCAAAAACCCCATTCATACTTATTCTTTGTAAAAGCTTTGTAGAAGCTGTGAGAAGTCAATTGCGATTGTAGCATTGACAATTTGTAAGAGAGTAGTACTCTCAAAGTGTGAAAGTGAGTAAGTTAGTGGAGAGCCCCTCAACTCCAAGTTGGATTGAGGAGAGTGGATGTAGGACAGTTGGTCCGAACCACTATAAATCCCTTGCGTCTCATCTTATATCTTTCTGTTCTTAACTTGTGCACATCACCTAAAAATGATTTTCATTAAAAACGTTTCCGCACAATTCACAGCGCACATCTTCCAAATTTAGACTACCTCAGTAGTCTACTGGTTTTCTGAATAACCAAAATAATTTGAAAAAGGTTTTTGAATCCTTACAATTCTATTCAACCCCCCCCCCCCTTCTAGACTTGTTCAAAGGTATTCTTCCATAAAACCTGCCTTTGGGACCAACATCTTTGCAGTGAATCTCCTCCAGTATTTCTCATCTTCTTCTTCAAAGTTGAGGTTGTCATGTGCATCACCTCCAGTTCTCAAGTGTAAAGCTCTGCAAATATCACCAGCTGTAATATTCACATTCTTTCCTTGCATATTAACTGATAGAGTCTTCCTTTCAACATCTGCTTCAGCATTCTGGTAGAACTCATGAACTATCTTGTCATCATAAGCTCCAGGAATATGAGTCAGGCAATAGTGAACACCTTGATTCACTATGTGCTTCACAACATTTTCCATCGCATCAGTGGGGTGCTTCTTCAATATCTCATCAAAATCGAATAAAGCTCCAAATATAACTTTCATCGCCATGTTTCTTAGTTTCTTTGAGTAGGGGATGGGGAGTGTTTAAGGTTTCAGGTAAGGGTTCGTAAGTGTAAAAGTAAGATATAAAGGATGAAGAATCCTTTAAATATCTTTCCTAAAACAACCATTAGTAACAGGGGTATAACGGTCTTTGACCTAAAATTTATGAGCTTTTGAATTCTGAACCAAATTTATAATTAAATTTGTCCAAAAATCTAACTCACATAAAATTTAATTCCATTTAAAATGTCACACGTGCTCAAACATTTTATTAACCAAAATGTTTGAATAAATCCAAAATTTATGTAACTTAGTACAAAATTTTCTGAATTATGTAGTGATTCATTTAATCATCAGAATTGTACACAGTACTGTAAGTTCACTAAGTTTGCAGTTGACATTCTTCTAATTTTTGAAATTATACAGTTGGTAAGGAATTTGCAGCTGCAATTTTCCTTTCTACTGAATTTTCAATTTTCATGGCTTGTCTTTGCAATTTAGTGATTTTCACATAATCTTTTTACAATTCCAATATTCCCAAATTACCTCTTAAGATTGAGAATCTTAATTCACATAAAGGTTTAGTGAAAATATCATAAAGATTCAAATCAGTATGAATCTTTGTTAATTTTACATCCTTTCTTTCAACATGATCTCTTATGAAATGATGTCTTACATCTATGTGTTTTGATCTAGAGTGTAAAACTGGATTTTGTGTAATAGCAATAGCACTTGTATTATCACAAAATATAGTTGTTTCTCTTGATTCAATCCCATAGTCTTGTAATTGATACTGCATCCATAAGATTTGAGCACAACAACTTCCAGCAGCAATATATTCTGCCTCAGCTGTAGATAGAGCAACTGAATTCTGTTTTTTACTGTGCCATGCCACCAACCTTTCACCTAGGAATTGACAAATCCCACTAGTACTGTTCCTATCAATCTTGCAGCCTGCAAAATCTGAGTCAGTGTACCCAATGAGTTCAATTCCTCCTTCTTTAGGATACCATAATCCTAAATTTTGTGTGGATTTGACATACTTGATGATTTTCTTTACAGCATTTAAGTGTGATTCCTTAGGATTCACTTGGAATCTAGCACATACCCCAACTGCAAACATGATATCAGGTCTGCTAGCTGTAAGATATAGCAATGATCCAATTAGTCTCCTATATTTGGTTACATCAACACTTTTGCCATTCTCATCTTTGTCAAGAATCACAGAAGGTGTCATAGGTATATTGGTAGGCCTAGAACAATCCATTCCAAATCTCTTTATAAGCTCTTGAGTATATTTAGCTTGATTGATGAAAATTCCATCTTTCGTTTGCTTAACTTGTAATCCCAAAAAGAAATTTAGATTTCCCATCAAGCTGATTTCAAATTTCTCAGTCATGAGCTTAGAGAATTTTCTACACAATTCCTCATTGGTTGAGCCAAAGATTATGTCATCAACATAGATTTGGACAAGCAAAATATCATTCCCATGTTGTAATCTGAATAAGGTTTTGCCAACCATTCCCTTTTTGAATCCATTTTTGATCAAATGATCACATAGGTATCATACCATGCTCTTGGTGCTTGTTTAAGTCCATAAAGGGCTTTTCTAAGATTATAAACCTTGTCTTCAGCTGTACATTCCTCAAATCCTGGTGGTTGTTCAACATACACTTCTTCAGAAAGTAAACCATTGAGAAATGCACTCTTTACATCCATTTGATAGACTGTAAAGTTCATATGTGCAGCATAGGCTAGAAATATTCTTATAGCTTCTAATCTTGCAACTGGGGCAAAGGATTCATCAAAATCTATGCCTTCAGATTGACAATAGCCTTGAGCAACTAGCCTTTCTTTATTTCTGGTTACAATTCCATCTTCATCAAGTTTGTTCTTGAATACCCACCTAGTTCCAATCACTTTGTGATTTCTAGGTCTTGGAACAAGTTCTCATACTTGATTTCTTTCAAAACCATTCAATTCTTCTTGCATTGCAATAATCCAATTGACATCTTGCAGTGCTTCATGAATATCAGTAGGTTCAGAAGATGAAAGAAATGTAGCAAACATTGCCTCATGGATTTGTTTTCTGGTTCTTACAGCATCTGATGGATTTCCAATTACATGCTCAGGGGGGTGATCTTTCAACCAAATCATATCTGACACAGGTTCTAATCCTTGATCATTGTTCTCTACAACTGTAGATTCACATACTGCAGACTTATCAAGTCCTTTTGTTGGTGTTTCTTCTTCTGTTTGAACATTCTCATGGACTATGTCTTTTACATTCTCTAATGGTGGTAACTCAACAATTATAGTGCCAAAGCCTTTGTTGGTCAAATCTACAGGAGTTTTGATCTCAACATAGTGTTGTTGACTTGTAACTGTAGAGTTGTCCTCCTTAGAGTCTTCAATAATTTCTTCAGGGGAGTTGTGTTGTTCATAAAAAATATCATGTTGTGACTCTTCCACAATCATTAATCTCTTGTTATACACTCTAAATGCTTTGCTAACATTAGAATAACCTAGAAAGATACCTTCATCTGACTTTGAATCAAAAGTCTTAAGATATTCTTTCCCATTATTCAGTATGAAGCATTTGCATCCAAAAATGTGTAGATAAGAGATATTGGATGTCCTTCCTTTCCATAACTCATATGGAGTCTTCTTATGATCCTTAACAATCAGGTATCTATTCTGGGTATAGCATGCAGTGCTTGTAGCTTCTGCCAAAAATTTCTTAGGTAACTTTGCTTCAACAATCATGGTTCTTGCAGCTTCCTTGAGTGTTCTATTCTTTCTTTCAGCAACTCCATTTTGTTGTGGGGTTCTAGCTGCAGAGTATTCATGCAGTATGCCATAAAGTGAACAATACTCTTCAATCACTTGATTTGTAAATTATATTCCTCTATCTGATCTGATCTTCACAATCTTCAGATTTTTTTCATTTTGAATCCTTCTTAACAGTTCTGGTAACCGCTATAGAGATTCACTCTTCTTTCTTAGAAACACAGTCCAAGAAAATCTTGAGTAATCATCTACAACTACCAAAGTATACTTCTTCCCACTTATACTTACTGGTTCTATGGGTCCAAAAAGATCCATATGTAGTAATTCAAGTGTTCTTGAAGTGCTTGAGTGAGTTTTGCTTTTAAAAGTCTTCTTGATTTGTTTCCCTTTGACACAAGCATCACATAAATGTTCCTTCCTGAACTTAGTATTTGGCAAACCTCTTACAAGTTTGTTATTCACAAGTTCATTCATGGTTTTGAAGTTTATGTGATTCATTCTTTTGTGCCATAGCCAACTAACTTCATTGGAACTATTAGCTAGAAAGCAGGTTGTTTCAGCTGCAGAGTTCCACTCTACAAGGTAAACATTCCCTTTTCTAGTTCCTGTCAGTTTAGTGGTTTTGCATTCAACATCTTTGACTATGCAAGTGTCTTGTGTAAAGTCTACAGTGTAGCCTTTGTCACAAAATTGACTCACACTAAGCAAGTTATGCTTTAAACCATCTACCAAATACACATCATTGATCTGAACATTTCCTTTGAGTAGACATCCTGATCCTTTAGTTGTTCCACTTGCATTATCTCCAAAAACAACTTTAGGACCTTTATGATCTTTCAAAATTTGTAGCAAACTTCTATCTCCAGTCATATGTCTTGCGCACCCACTGTCTATGTACCAAATCTCTCTTTTGGTGGTTGTAAAATGTCCCTGCAAAATAAAGTAAGTTATTTAGGAATCCAATACTTTAGATTTCCTCCAGTGTTACTCTTTGCAATCCAAGACTTTTTGGGAGCTGTAGAGTTGTTAATTCTACAGTTCTTGCTTGATCATCCTCTTTGAGTGCTTGAAGAGGGAGACATATCTGACATATTTCCATTCCAGAATCTATCAAAGTTAAGTCTTCTTTCTATATTCAATTTATGATAGACTTCTTCTTCTGACTGTAGGTTTGATTCTGCAGTTTGTTTCAAAGTTATGTTTTGGAACATATTTGAGACATCTTCTTCAAAATCATCCATGATCTCCTTGATCTTTTGTTGTCTTCTTGGTGATAATTCTTTGAATGAATTCAAGAATTTCAAATCTTCTGGCTGTAGGGTTGAGTCTACAGTTTCTTCAGGGGTTGTTTCTTTGATAAACTTTCTTTCAGGCCTTGTAATTGACTTTTGTAAATATTTCATCCAGACACAAGGATTATATCCTATTCCAGTCAAATCCTTTGAGTGCCTTTGCTCAGACAGCATCTTCTTCAATTGTTTGGATGATTTTCCAAAACAATCTAACTTCTTTTGATAATAAGCATTCTGTTCTTCAAGTTCAGCTATCATCAGTTCTTGATTTCTGATTGTTTCCTTCAATTCAACACAATCTGCAGCTCTACAACTTCCTTCATTGGAAACTTCTTGATTGTCTTCCTTCAGAAAACTGTAACCTTCCTTCAGTTCTTGTAGAATCTGCAATTGTTTCTCAGCATCTTCCACTCCAGCTAACAAAGCTTTCCCATGTTTTCTTCTAAGATCTTTATTTTCCTCTTGGAGTCTTTGGATTGCACTTAGCATGTCACTGGAAGAATCTTTTTCTGTAATATAACTTGATGATGATGAGCATACCTCTTTATCTTTAGCCATAAGACAGATCAGGGCTTCTTCATCTGAGTCTGTAGAGTCTGAGTCCTCTAAGTCTGCAGTTGACTTTTGAGAAGAAGAGGGACAGTCTTCCTGGTTCTTATCAAACTCGGAAAGTAGTGCTCTAATTCTCTCCTTGTCAAACTTTTTCTTTTTATCTCTCCTGAGTCTCTTTTCTTCATCAGTGTACTTTTCAGCTTTTGGGTATGGATAATCTTTGATGTAGTGTCCTGGTTTTCTGCAGTTATAGCACAAGTAAGTTGAGTTAGGTGTTGTAGATTTCACCTTAACATCTTCCTTTGGTGTGAACTGCTTCTTCTTGGTCCATTTGCCAAACTTCTTGAGCTGCTTTATGAAAAGAGCCAAGTCTTCATCATCAGAACTTGTAGTTGTAGGGTTGTCAGCAAATAGAGCTGTAACCTTACTGCTGTCAGGTTCTTTTCTCCTGCTTATGTCAAATTCATAAGCTTTGAGGTCTGAGAAGAGTTCAAAGGTGGATATCTTAGATAAATCCTTTGATTCTCTCATAGCAATGACCTTCATGTCCCATTCAGAAGGTAAGCCTCTGAGAACTTTCATGTTCATTTCTCTTTGTGAGTACTCTTTACCAAGTGAGTCTAACTCATTGAGAATCTCAATGAATCTTGATTCAAACTTCTCAAGAGTTTCACCAGATTTCATCTTGAAGTTCTCAAACTTTTGAACTGCTATCATGAGTTTGTTTTCCTTGATTTGTTCAGTTCCTACACAAATCTTTTTCAACTTTTCCCATATATCTTTTGCAGTTTTTGATCTTGCTAAACACAATTTTATCAAGTGAATGATAAATAGTGTTCTTTGCAACATTTTCAAGGTTGGACCTTCTCTTGTCATCCTCAGTCCATTCCCTTCTGGGTTTGGGGATAATCTGAGCTAGTCCAGCTGACTGATCAACTGTAGTGTTGACCTTCACAATAGGTATAAGGCCATCCTCTATGATAGACCACGTCTCATCATTGATTGCAAACAAATGTGCTTGCATTCTAATCTTCCATTCATCATAGTCCTCAGCAGAGAACATTGGAACCTTGGATTTCACCATCTTAGGAGCCATGCAAGTACGCAGGTGTGTTTTTCAAAAACCAAAAGGATCTAACTAGGTACTGATCAAAGCAATGGCAAGCCAACTGCTCTGATACCACATGTTGGTCCCTTAAAGTGGTCAAGGTCTAGAGGGGGGGTGAATAGACCTTGAGTCCAAAAATAGATTTTCAAACTTTTCATAAAGGATGGATTCTAGAACCTTACAGTAGCTTTTTTTTTTTTAAGTTTAGAATAACAGGTCTACAAGAATTTTAGAAATTGGACCACAAAGGTTACAGCTGTAGACTAGAAAGTCTGCAGCTGCAGAGTTAAAAAACTTTGCAAAATAAACAAATCACTTGTAGACAAAATATCAGAGGAGTTCTCACAATTAGAATTGTATTGAGAATACTCTAATGTGCAGCGGAATAAAGTGAGTGGTAATGAAAAACAATGTAAACTAGACTTAACAGTTGAGTGACTTATGAAAGTCTACAGCTGTATAGTCAGTTTCTGTGAAAATCACAAGGGTTTTATGCACTTCAAGTTTTAAAACAATGATGAATGTAACAAGTAAATTAAATATGCAGTACAAGAATATAAAGAGCAATAAGTAAATAGACTAGGTTTATAGTGGTTCAGTGTCTATAAAGAGATAACCTACATCCACTGTTACACCTCTCAAGTGCCAAATTCACTAAGAAATGATCACAAAGATCAGTACAAGTAGTTCCCCCTTAGAACTAGGTTCACTCAGATTCCTATTCTTAAAAGAGATAAACTACCCTATTCACTCAGAATATCAACTCACAAAGAGTTTTATAAACCTCACAAAGAGATATCTACACTAAATAGAAATATAATCAGGTGAGGGAACAAGAAAAAAAGGTGTGATTCACTCTAAGAAAATCCTAACCAACTATCCTATGAATCACAAAGAATAAAGACAGAGTAAGCTCTCTCAGAATATGCTGGCTGTGGACATGCTTAGGTTGAATGCTTGTATGCTCGGGGTTGTTGTTGTTGCTTCCTCTGAGGACTTCTTCTATTTATAGATTGAGTGGTGTGACTTATCCGTTGAGAATTTCAAATTTGAAATTCAGATAAGGCTCATCTCTCTCTATTGGCATGTGTGAAGTGGTCCTTATCCTTCACACAAGGTAGTACTGATTGTACTATATCCTTTCCTTCAGAATTCTGGCCTTCTTTGTAACTAATCTTCATTATCCTCCAGAATAAAGGAAAAATTTCCACTTAAGTAAAGTTTAGTGAGTGCTCAAAGGCTACACTAATAGTCCTTAAGGGTCTTCTTAATCTTTAATTAATTTCAGACTTGTACTTCATCTTCAAATGGTTCTTTGCAGCTGTAGAGTCTTCAACCTTGCAGTTGTAGAGTCCTGTCAATATCAAAAATCGGCTGTAGAGAAACCTTACAGCTGTAGGATCATGTCTTGACTGTATAGTGATCAAATATACAGCTGTAGACTTTACTTAAAACTATATATTTCAAACGCCAATTTCCTCAATACAAGTGTTAGACAAATATCATCAATTAAACACATTGTTTTGCACACATCAAAATCTAAACAAAGGTACTAACAGTATGTTAAAAGAAAATCAAGAACATATCAAAAAATATATTATTAAAATAATCAAGAATATAATATATTATAAGATTTATTTTCTTACGATTTCTTGAATTTACATATATGTGTATTAATGATTTATAATATATATATATATATATATATATATATATATTTACATGACCACACTCACACACAAGCATACAACAAGTTTAAACAAAATTTAACCTGAAAACCTGCTATAATTTTTTTTTCAATAGCATAACATTATATCAAACCCAACAACTTGTTCACATTCACAAAAATAGTTTCAAACTATACAAGCAAAACTATGCCACTTCCAAAACTATACATCAGAATCCATAATTTACAATATGATACAGTACGAGCTCAAAACAAACACAATATACAGTAACGGAAGCAAAATAAGTCACGGTTCTGTCCGCAGGTCATCATCTATGTACACTGCAACTCAAAAAGCCTGCAAGAGCACCACATCTACTCCAGTTTGATCACCAGATCACATATCATTAGGATTACCTATAATGCATAAACTACGTGAGATTTATAAATCTCAGTAAGAAGAAATTATGTATGAAGTGAAGTTTCTCTCAAAAATTCTTCCCATGCACTCTCATTTGAAAACACTAATTTATTTATAAAATACTAATTAACCGCCCCTGACACACTATTATGCACCAGTACGAGTACAAAGTGACATAAAATTTATATATAATCAAGTGACCATTATAAGTATAACTTGACGTGAGGACCACCCTCCTATGGCACAAACAAGCGTCCCTCCCATCGCGCCCCTTATGTCCACTAGGAAGTATCCCTCCCCGCCAAATCATATAATGAGGATCCATCCCTCTAACAGCCTACCGAGGTCCATCACTAAACATGACCTCCGATCTGTTCAGAAGTCCCCTCTAATATAAACATACCATAACATATAGACGTTTGCCCACACCACGTAGCCTACGCTAGGTTTCCCTAGGTCGCTCCTTCTCAGGTCGCCTCTTCCGCCCTCGATGCATAATCAGTGGCCAATCACACCAATTTACAAAACTTTAACATGTTAATGCATGATATGCATGATGCTCGTGCAATCAATGACACTTAACAAAATTCATAGATTATTGAACTCACAAGTTCAGTCCACACCAACAATGGAGCTCATAGACTCCTTCTACGTTAGATACAGAGCTCACAAACGCATTCCACATCAAATACAAAGCTCACAGGTTCATTCCATGTAATCACAAAATACAAATCATGTACTACAATCCACTTAATCCATATATTATCACTCAAACGTAAACAGTTCACAAAATAATATATTTATGAATTGTAGTTGCAAATGAATTTCCACTTACCTTAAATCCGCAAAAATATCGATAATTTAAACCCCTAAAGCACCCTAGCACCTTCCCGTATCGTATCTGAATCAAACTTTTATCAAAACGGGTCGAATTCTTTTTCTTTTTTTTTATTTTTCTTTCTTCCTCGCATCGCAACTGCTCTCGTGAGTCACCTCCCTCATCTTTGCATTTAAATGAGAAATGGGTTTGGAATATTGATTTGAGGCCCTGGAATACCAATCTCACCACCATAATTATATATATATATATTATTTTTTTTATTAAACTTAGCAACTAACCGCCTCAATGTTAATATTATTATTATTATTATTACTATCGTAGTTAGTAAGTTTACTAACTTATGCCTCTTCCCTCCATATATATATATATACTAGGCAGGGTGCACCTCGATTCTCGAGGTGTTCACCCAGATTTATGTGTATTTATATATATCTAATCATTTCATATTATCAAAACCTGCAAAAGAATTGTTGAAAATTTTTATATATACATAAACATGGCATTCTATTTCAAATGGTGAATTTTAAGTTTAGTTACAAAATGTCTATGTCAAAAGCATACTAAATGAGTAAATATATACATACATAGTGTGCTAGTCAAAAGTAGGTGACAAGATAACTACTTGTGAGCATCAACTATGTACTTTGATGAACCAATTTCTTATGCTTGAATTTAGATTTTCAAGGGTTGTGCATGTGTTCTCCATTGACCTAAAAGTAGAGATAATAGAAGAAATTTTTTTTATTAAAAGATAATGCAATCAATATTAATGCATATGTGTAGAGTCATGTAAAGATCTAGGCTACAGAGATATTTTGTATCATATTTATAGAGAGAGATGTGAATCACTACTACATTTTTAAGTTATTCATCATGTTTATTATTTTAACCATTACCAAATGGTTATAATATTTTTGTGCAGAGAATGAAATTATTATCACAATCCCAAAATCAATGTCCAGCCAAGCCTTTGAGTTATTTTAGAAGTGAGAATTGAACAAATACAAACAGGGCTCAAAGTAATCTTAATCATCAAGAAAATTGCATATAAACGAGGAAATATTCTAGACATTCACCAACCAATTTTTCAGAAAATATTAAAATTAATTTAGTAGATTCTGAGACCTACTATCTATCCTTTGCCTGCCTCTCATTCATGTTAAGTTCTCTTTGCCCTAGGCCATGCTTCATCAACTTTCCCAGAACATTTTCCACATTGTTCTTATACTTGCAAATATAATACACTGTATTCTTTTGAAAATTACTAAAAAATGATGTTGGGAACTACACAAGTTTTCAAATTTAAACTATAATTTGGAGTCAATGAAAACTATCACTTATTCCTAACTACTGGATTACGTGTTCAGGCTTTGCAATTTTTTTCATATCACCTATGACATGAGGTAGGAAGAAACCCGTTGCTCTTCAACATAATGGAGTCAGTAACCATATAAATTTGAAGTTATAGGGAAATAGACTAAGGTTATAATTATAAGTTGAAACATGAGTAGATCGAAAGACTAATATGTTAGGAGTGATGTTGCAATGCCTAAAGTGATAATACATGAAAGTATGCCTCAGTATATTTTTAGCAACTATCAACATATCAATGATAAACTATACATTTTCTATAATGGAACTGGAATGTCAGTTAAGTCTTACTGAGACTTTACAATACTCTTTCTAATAAGGTGTTCTGCTTCACTTATTTAAGTTTTTAACCAATTAAGCACCTTCCCAGTTGATAAATGAAATTCTACCACTCCAATATCAATTCACAATTTAATTTCCAACTTTTTACTCAACGTAGTTTGAGGATCATGTGAAACCATAATCATGAGGTGCAACAAACCAAAGAAATGAAGAGCCCTCAGCTGCCTTCTTTTCCTTCCAGAAAAAGGCAAGTGTTGGTCCTCTAAAATAAGATTTCCTAGACATGGGATTCAAAGAATAAAGAAAGCGAGACTTCCTTGGAAAGAAACATAACCTCAAATTCGTCACGGAAGATATTGAATTAGGAATACTGTCATTCAAGGAAAAATCAACAATTTTTTTCTTAATTATTTCATTAAATGAACTTTCACCATTAAACACTGTAATTTAAAATCAATCTAAGAATGGAGGATGATGCTAAGAATGGAGGATGGTGCGTAAACCCTCTGATTGTGAAATAAAATAGAACATGCATGTGTGTGTGTGAGAGAGCTCGTTTATACCTCTGTGTGCAAGGCAGCCCACTACACGTAAGACCTCAAGTATCTTCGATTGAAACATAAAATCAAAATACATCATATTAGAATACAAGTTAAGAGAACAGAAATTACAAAATTTATTAAGAAAGGGAAGCTCAAAGGGAGCCCTCGATTCATGAAAAACCCAACGAGAAAAAGTAAATATATTCAATTAACATAAAACTAATAAATTCTATAATTAAATTGAGATAAAATACTTTTTTACAAAACAGTGAACATGACAAAAACAGAGAATCAAAATATCTGATCCGACAACGCTTACTTAGACGGCAGAGTCTGCGTAAATGAAAATCAAACTAAAAATTAAATATGTTAGATTGAAGCATAGAATCAAAATACACGAAATACAATTTAACAGAACTAAACATCCCAAATTGCAAAATAATCAAACCTAAAATGTTGTAGAAACTTAAGGTTTTGTGAAAGGAAAAGCAAGAGAACTTACGGTTTCCTACTTAGAATTTTCTCTTCATAGAAATTAGGCATGCTCCTCACATGGATAACCTGGATAGCATCTACAAAAGCACAAAATCGGCATCTGGAATTAACATTTTCATCACTGAAACTGCAGCTTCTAAATTATCTGGTTATTTCTAATTAGTACTCTGAATGCTTAGTGTCTAAAAAGTTACAAACACGGCTATCAAAAGCAGTTTATAAATATGTTAAAATGGTCGAACACAGACAACATGTAGAAAGTTTAGCAATTGAGTAGTGTCTACCATGTTGTTTTTATAAATCAAACAATTCAAACTTATATGGAAGTTGAAGACCTACTATGCCTTATCTACTTGTGATTTAGTTCTTCAAGAATAAAAAATCAAGACTGCATAGATACTTTGCTTGTTGTCATGTACTTTTTAAAGACTAATATGCTTTTATTACATATATAATTAATTAAAGGTAAAAAGTACTTCATAGAGTTGCAGAAAGTTCATTTATGATCTAAGTTCAAATGCATATGCATCAAAAAATCAAACTAAACAGGACATAAGAGATCAAGTCATTTATGCATGTATTGTACCCATCCCCAAAACTGTAATGAAATGATATTGAAGACAATGATAGGTTTCTGTAGTGTAAATCGGGGACCTTATCTCCATTCATCTTTCTATATATCTAACCATAAAATTTAATCAATTTGTCAGTATCCAGTCTCCCCTCCATTTATAGGACCTAACATCTTCCATCTTTCCCATAAATATTGTGTGAACATCTGACAACCTAAAAATAGATCCATCGACTCATACTCCCGACCAGGTGTGCACAAATTCAAAGAAAACTACAAAAAAATCAAGAAAGGAAAATGAACAAAAAAGTTCCATATTACTAAAGTTAATGAATCTATCCCAAATATCCTCAAGAATGTATGTGAAAATTGGAAGAAAATATGAACAATACAGTATAGTACAAAAAT
>JAPKLY010001927.1:0-32177 GCA_026898435.1 Prunella vulgaris | reverse complement strand
GCATCTGGCACCCACCAATCACAAAGGAGGGAAGTCCTCCAAGGCCGTCTGGGCCCAAGATACGAAGAGAATGAGCGTACGGTGGCCCCAGCTGCGTCCCATGGGGACTCCGATCAGCAGCCACGCAGATCAGCCCACGAAAGGCTGAGGAGACCCGCCACTGACCGACTAGGCCCCCACGGCGGACGTCAATTCCATCCCGCCACTGAGAGGTCACCCCAGAGTGAGGCACCTCGGGGACGTGCGTCCGCGAGACGCACGACCTTTGAGCACCCTCCGCCGGAGGTGACCCGAGATGACGAGCTGGCCTTACTGAAAAAGGCTGTTGAAATGCTACAAGCACAAGTAGCAGCCAAGTCTGGCGGACCTGACGCCACGGCTCTCCCCACCTCTCCATTGGCACCTGCCATCCTCCGCGCACCGGTCCAGAAGAAAATTCAATTCCCGGTGATGTCCGCATACGAAGGCGAATCGGACCCGAAAGTCCACCTGGCCAAGTACGCGGACTTCATGATTTTGGTCGGCGCCACCGACTCCACCCAGTGCCGGAACTTCCCGCTGACCCTAGGGGATAGAGCTCACCGATGGTTCTCTTCACTCACCCCGGGGTCAATCTGCTCATTTGGCCAACTCTCACGGGAGTTCCTGGCCCACTTCTCTGAGTTCGGATCTTACCTTACCCAGAAACACCGACTCACCAACATCCACCAAGGCGAGAGCGAGACCGACCAGCAGTACCTGGAAAGGTTCGATAAAATCCTGCTGGAAGGTGAGCCGGTGAGTGAAGACACCAAGGTCGTCGCAGCGATGGCCGGACTCAGGAGGGGTACCGACCTCTGGAAAGAAATGCACCTCGTATGTCCCAACACTTACAGCGAATTCCGCCACAAGGCGGGGGTGTGTGGCTATGCAGGAGGCACTACTGAAAGAAGTTGGTGCCCACGAGGAAAGGAAGCCCTACGGGAAGAAGTCCGGGGGCACCTACAAAGCTCCCCGGAACTTAAAGGCCTTTGGCGAGGGAGACGAGCTCAAAGAAAAGCTCAACCAGGTCCTCACTGTCTCCGTCGACCACGTCTTCACTGCTGTCAAGGGCAAGGCCATGCTGGAAGAGCCGAGGCGAATCCGCCAGGACCGCACGAAGCTCAACCCCAATAAATTCTGTGCCTACCATCAGGCCATCGGCCACTTCACCAGCGAGTGCCGAGACCTCCTCAAGCAACTCTAGAAATTTTACGAGGAGGGGAAATTGGCCGAGTTCGTGAAGAAGGCCCCAGCTAAGAGACCGAGGTTCGAGAGGAGGGCTACCTCCGATGACGAGGAGGAGGAAGCAGACCAACCTGGTCCCCATAACAGACGGAGGGCGCCTCCCCAACCTCAGCAAAACATGGAGCCTACTCGGGAACTCTTAGTTCTTGAGGAAGAGATTGGAGCTGCCGGAGGTCTCCAGGACGGGGGATCCTCCATATCCAAGAGAAAAAGGAAGGCCGAAATCCAGGCCATAAACCAAGTCCAGGAGGGCAGCTCCGGCCCCAGGACCGTCTCACAGCTTACTGACGGGCTGACGTTCTCCGCGGCAGACCTGGAGGGGGTACTGATGCCCCACAACGACTCATTGGTGATAACCGCCAACATCATGAACGTCCGAGTTCACAGGCTACTTGTGGACACCGGCGCATTCACCAACATTCTCTTCAAATCCACCTTGGATGTCTTAGGTGATTTTGAGTCGTATCTGGAGCCTAGCAATGCTAGGATAGTGGGGTTCGGAGAAGCTGTAACCGTCCCCCTAGGTAGTGTTAGGTTGAGCGTTCAGCTTGTATCGGCTGAGGACCCCGAAAGGAGACTGACTAGGCTCATAGATTTCCTAGTTGTCGACCAGCAGTCCTCCTACAACGGGTTCCTTGGCCGCCCTTTTATTAATGAATTCAAAGCGGCGTGTTCGACCTACTACTACTGTTTAAAATTCCCAACTCCAAAAGGTGCCGAAACTATAAAAGGTGACCAGAAAAAGGCCCGAGAGTGTTTACGCCAAATCAAAGATGGCCAGGTCAAGAAGTCTGTTACACAAGTCCACATCCTCGAAAAGGACGTACAGATTCCTACAAACGAGCCAAACATCCTAGATGTCATCTCGGTCGAAACTGAGATGATGGAGGTAGGCGATTTGTTAGAAATCAACCAAGGCACTGGACCTGTACAAGACACACAACCGACACCAATGGAGGACTTGGAAGAAACCCAAGTGTTGAGACCTGCGCAGGGGTCGGTACCTGCGCAGGGACAGCAGCCTACTCCCATGGAGGTAGCTGATGAGGCCCAAGGTGGGGGACCTGCGGGAGGTCAAGAACCAACACCAATTGACGTTGACCCAACTCCCCAAGTCACCACACCATCCCAAGCTGACAGACCACCGGAGGTGTTCACAGCTGACGAACTCGCCCAAGCTGAGAGCCAACCCGATGACCTCGAGCCGCGCATAGGCCACGAGCCTGCGCAGATGTCACAAGGGGAGTGGGACGAGTTCATCAGCGACCCGAGGTGGAAAAGTCAAAAGAGAAAAGTAACCCCCATGGAAGAATTGACGGCACTCCCGGTGGACCCGGAAAGGGACTTAGAACTTTTCGTCGGTTCTGAGTTACCTGAACCGTACCGGTCGAGGATGGAGCTCTTCTTGATGACCAACCTGGACGTGTTTGCCTGGTCTCACGAAGACATGACAGGAATCCCGTTGGAACATGCTTGCCACAGACTTAACATAGACCCGACGAGGAGGCCTGTACGCCAAAAGCAGAGGAAATATGGACCAGACAAGTACGCAGCTCTAACAGTTGAGGTGGAGAAGTTGTTAGACAACAAGCTCATCAAGGAAGCTCTGTGTCCGCAGTGGATCGCGAACCCCGTCCTGGTAAAGAAACACAATGGGACATGGAGACTCTGCATTGACTTCACGGACCTGAACAAAGCATGCCCGAAGGACAACTTCCCACTACCTCACATTGACCAGCTGGTGGACAGCACTGCAGGCCATGAGATGATGACATTCATGGATGCTTTTGCGGGCTATCACCAGATAGCTCTACACCCAGATGACCAAGAACACACGGCGTTCTACACAAACAAGAACAAGTATTGCTGGGAAAGGATGCCGTTCGGACTCATCAACGCCGGAGCTACCTACCAAAGATTGGTGAACAAAATGTTTGACCAACACATTGGCGAATCCATGGAGGTGTACGTGGACGACATAGTTGTCAAGAGTTTGAGAAAGGAGGACCACCTGGACCACCTGAAACAGACCTTCGACATACTGCGCCACTACAACATGAAGTTGAACCCTAAAAAGACCAGCTTCGGCGTACACTCTGGGAAGTTCCTGGGGCACCTAGTTAGCCAGCGGGGAATTGAGGTCAACCCAACACAGGTCCAATGCATAATCGAGATGGGGATACCCGATTCCGTCCAAAAAATTCAAAGACTGACTGGGTGCATGGCAGCCCTGAACAGATTCATCTCCAGGTCCGGCGACCGAAATCATCCATTTTTCGAGGCAATTAAGGCAAACACACGGAGGTACAAAGAGGCGGCCAAGGCCAACAAGCTCCACCTAAAAAACCACTTCGTCTGGACAAATGAATGCCAACGAGCCTTCGAAGATATCAAAACATACCTGGCGGATACACAGGTTCTGTCGAAGCCAATACCTGGAGAGAAGTTGTATCTGTACCTAGCCGCGTCGGAGGTGGCCATCAGCTCCGTCCTGGTCCGAGAAGAGGCGAAAACACACCTACCAGTGTACTACGTGAGCCAAGTCTTACATGAAGCTGAGTTGCGGTACACCCCAACAGAGAAGCTTGCTTATGCACTGGTGATGAGTGTTAGAAAATTGAGGCCTTACTTCTTTGACCATCCAGTAGAGGTGCTGACAACGTTCCCACTGCGTCAAATACTACAGCGCCCAGACACTGCTGGACGCCTGCTGAAATGGTCACTGGAGATTAGCCAATACGGTATAACCTACGCACCCCGAACAGCGATCAAGGGACAAGCACTTGCCGACTTCATCATCGAGATAACTTTCCCACAAGATCTGACGAGGGGGCGTATAGCTCCGTGGCATCTCTACGTGGACGGATCATCAACTAGCATGGCAGCAGGCGCCGGCGTGGTCCTGATCAGCCCAGACAGACAAGTCTTCACCTCCGCAATTCTGTTTGACTTTCGAGCAACCAACAATGAGGCGGAGTATGAAGCGTTGATAGCAGGACTTAGGCTATCATTAGCTGTGGGGGCAACCAATCTTCAAGTTTTCGGAGATTCCCAGCTAATAATATCCCAAGTCCGGGGGGAATATGAGGCAAAAGACCAGCAGATGATGACCTACCAGAAAATAGTCGTGCATCTGATCTCGATGTTTACACAAGTTTACATCAATCAGATACCGCGGCTAGAGAACACACAAGCAGATACTCTAGCCCGGCTAGCTACTAGCAACGGCGAAGCCGAATTCACGGAGGTTGTGATCACCACACTGAAAAACCCCTCAACGTCCGATTACAAGATAAATCAAACCTCGAGCAGGGGGCAGGAGGACAGTGAAGGTGGTGAAGATTGGTGCACTCCAATCCAAAAATACCTAACAGACGGAACAACCCCCGTGGACACCTGGGAAGCTAGCTGGTTAGTAAAGCAAGCTGCCAGATATACACTGCTGGACGGCCAACTCTATAAACGTGGATTCTCTCTACCCCTACTCAAATGCCTAACTAGGAAGCAGGGGTCCGAAGTGTTAGAAGAAATTCACGAAGGGATTTGTGGGAGTCACGCTGGGGGGCAAGCATTGGCATATAAAACGATCAGACAGGGCCACTACTGGCCCACTCTTCGCAAAGATGCCATCAGCTTCGCTCGAAGGTGCCGAAAGTGCCAACTTTTCGCACCTAACATCCACTCCCCAGCCAACCAGCTTAAGTCGGTTTTCAGCCCATGGCCTTTCGCGAAATGGGGTATCGACTTGATCGGCCCATTTCCACCTGGCAGAGGCGGTGTAAAGTTTGTTGTCGTAGCAGTAGACTACTACACTAAGTGGGCTGAGGCCGAAGCTCTCACCACCATAACCCAAGAAAGGATGATCGGCTTCATTTGGAAAAACCTGATCTGCAGGTTTGGACTCCCGCAGTCGGTCATCACTGATAATGGAAGGCAGTTCGACGGACAGAAGTTGAGGGACTTCTGCAGTTCATGGAACATCAAGAAGCACTACTCAACTCCATACCACCCCCAGTCGAACGGCCAGGTCGAGGCGGTGAACAAGATCCTGAAACACATATTGAAGCTCCGCCTCGAAGAGAAGAAAGGAAGCTGGGCAGATGAACTCCCGGAGGTCCTATGGTCTTATAGAACTTCCTATAGGGCCAGCACCGGGGAGACCCCGTTTGCCCTAGCCTTCGGGACCGAAGCCGTAGTCCCGGTTGAGGTCCAGAACAAGACCTGGAAGGTGGTGGGATATGATGAAGAAAAGAATGATGAAGCCTTGGCAGTAGAAAAAGATCTGATCGAAGAGACCGGGGCTTCGTCAGAAATGAAGAACGCCACCTACAAGCGTAGAGCGGAAAAATATTACAACTCTCAGGTCCGAGACCGAAAATTCAAGGTCGGAGACCTGGTGTTAAAAAAGAAATTGATGGCCCCACCAGGTGTATTCGGTTCAAACTGGGAAGGACCATTCCGGGTCACCGCAGCCTGGCCGAACTGTACCTATGATCTGGAAGACACAGAAGGCAAAGCTTCGTCATACACTTGGAGCTCGACACATCTAAAAAAGTTCTACCAATAGACTAGAATCCTGTAATAGACTAGTCGAAGGTTTACATCAGGAATGTCGATGGCAACCGATGTAAATTACACCGCTATGAAAAGTCAGAAAAAATTCAGAAAAAATCCCCAAGTGTTTGGACCTGTGCAGCTCTCCAACCAGACGAGCTGCACCAGGTCACCCACTGCTCCAGATAGCTCGCCGAGCCCAGCTCGCCCACATGCTCAAAAATCCTTAATGTGCAAGGACCAAGGTCCCAAACGTTGTAATTAAATAGCTCGAAGGCAAAGGCCCAAGTGCCCGAGGTCGCGAAGGTACCCTCCTTAAAGGGTTGCTAAGCACCTACTGCCATAAGTTAGAAAAATTCACGAAAAAGACGAAAAAATGTCTAAGGCAAGGTTCATGAAACCCAATGGCCCAACGTGAATCAATCGAAGTGCAGTTCGCTGCCCTAAGTGGCCTAAGATGAACGATTTGCGGCCCTAAGAGGCGTAGGACGAAGAATACGCACTCTAAAAATAGAGGTACAATTCGTAGTCGGAAGTGATGTAAAACGAACGATTCGCTTCTCAAAGTATAATAAGACGAACAATTATGTACCAGGAAAATAAACAAGAACGAGCTATTTTAAAAATTATAACGGAAAAGCGCAAATACATAAAGGAAAAGAGGTGGACAAAAAATGTTCGACTTATATTCAAAAGATACTTAAGAAATTTTCAAGTCAAAAATATACTTGAAAAAATCCTAAGTATGAGTAGTAGTGCTGGCCACAAAGGCCGACCAGCTTGCTGTCTTTGAACTACAAAAAGCTCCTTCTGGGCGAGCTGCATGTGCCCGACGAGCTGAATCTACTTGAACAAAAAATAAAGCTACAAAAAGGGAGCTCCTTCTGGGCGAGCTCCGCAACCCGTCAACCTACTACAAGTTGGAAATTAAAAAAGCTAATCTAAGAAAGCAAGGAAAAGCCTAAGTCTCGGGGGCATCAGCAGGGGCGGAGGCGACCTCGGTGGGGATAGGGGCGACCTGGGCACCAGGAAGGGCAAGTTCGGCCTCTGAAGTGATGTTGCCAGTAAGCCCGCTGGCATCGAACTCGCCCAGATTTAGCATGGCATCCCCACACGCCTCTTGAAGTTGCTCCATAGTGGGCGGAGTCCGCTCCTCTTGGTCGGCGACCTCCGTTCCGCCCAGATTCAGTTCCGGCACTGGGATGGTATTGATAATCTTGAACCATGTCGGAACAAAATCCAGTGGAATTCCAAGTTCGGGGAGGTCACCAATATCCAGCTCGGCATCATCAGGGAAGGGGACCATGTCCAAGCACTCCTTAAACTCGCCCACTACCGCCTTCACCTCATCATCATGATGGGCTCGCGCCCACCAGAGGGCCCTTAGAACCTCGGCGTAACATTGCACGAAGCCCCGATCCGAGGCCTCGGCTTTCGCAGCTACCAAATCGGCCGAGGAGGCAACACTGTTGCGTAGTTCGGCGACCTCAAGGGCCTTCACCTCCAATTCGGCCCTTAGCCTCGCGCACTCCCTGTCCGCCCCCGGGGCCAGGCCTCGCTGGAGTTCCAGATCCCTCTTCGTCAGACTATGCTGGTCGATCTCCCGGGCGAGCTGTCCGGCGAGCTCCTCTTCCTTTGCCTTGAGTTTGGCCTCTGCGTCCCTCTCAAACCCGGCGAGCTGTCGCTGGAGGTCGCCGAGTTGATTCAAAGCGTCCTGCTCAGGGATCAGCGATGCTGCAGCTTTCTCCTCAGCGAGCTGCGCCTGCTTTTTTGCTTTGTCAGCGGAGTTCGCCAACTCCAGCATCTGTTTGTTCCTATCGGAGCGGCCTGCCTCCAGCTCGGCGACCTGCTCGAGGGCCTTTTGATTGGCGAGCACCAATCTACTCGCATAGTGGCCCGAGAGAAGGAGGTTCTCCCTCAGGTCCTGGCTGTTGATGCCCGCCACCAACGGGGTCGTCCAGTGCCTCGGCACCTCGCTCACAGCATTCCGGGCTATGCCCGGAGGAAGGTTCCGCATCGACGTGAGAGAGCGAGATCGCTCGAAGGCATGCAGAGCCTCGTGGTGGTTTGGGAAAGCAATTGGAGCATAGCTGCGGAATCGGAACAGATAGAAAGTGTTAGGAAAAAATAAGGAGTAATAAGCAATAAAGGTCATTTGGGTGAACTACTTACTGAACTCGGTCGGGGTCCCAACCCAATAGCGTATTGTCGGTGGTTTGCACCCCGAATGGGGAAGGTGAAGGGGGCGAACTCCGAATGGGCGTAGCTGCCAGCGGGGCGGTGGATTGAACAGAGCCCCCCTGCCCCGACCTCGCCGAGGTCCTCTCAGCCCGGTCGGACTCCTCGTCAACCAGGCCGGTGTATCTCGTTCTCTTGCGAGCTGGGGGATCCTCCTCGCCAGCTCGGGATCCACCACCACCTTGGTCCCCCCTCTTTCCTCGACCTCGCTCGGAGGGGGCAACAGCTCGTCCTCCACCTCACCCGGCCCGGGCGACCTCCGATGCCTTGGACTTTTTAGGAGCCTTGGCTTTCTCCTTTTGGGCTCCCGACCCACCTGCCTCGCCCTTTTTGGAGGCGAGCTCTGCCTTCTTGCTCGCCTCCAGTGCGAGCACAGACGTTGGGGCAAGTCTGTTGGGGCGAGGTGGGCCCATCTCGAATCGCTCTTTCACAAGTTGATAGGCCTCGGGGACCTCGGCGATCGGGATGGCAACGAAGCTACCACCTGCATAAAAATTACAAATATCAGCATGATGGGCGAGCTACCCCCCATAGGCGAGCTGCAAAGAGCTGGACCTGGGAGCTCGGGACCTTGGATCTCAAGGTGGTGCGGTAGTGTAAGGAGCCCAGCGAGCCGCAGGCAATGGTGCGCGAACAAATGGGCGACCTATCTGTCCTTCTCGCTTCTCAAACAGCAGATGGCGTTCACCACGTCGAACTGCTCCGACACTCTAGGCATGCCCCGGCTGGATTTGTGTCGCTTCGGAACTGCAAAAGGAAAGAAAATTAGAATTAGTATATCTAATTCAACCCACGCACACCGAAATAGGCGACCTACTGCTGGCTTCCCCATATCCCTCTGGAGTGGGAATACGATCACCCCATCCATGATACGTGTTGGAGGCTCGCCAGTCGCCGCCTACGAAGAAAAACTGCTTCTTCCATTCACGGACTTTATTGGGCAGGTCCCCAAGAAATTTCTCCCCTGGACGAGCTTTCAGGTAATAATACCCCGCACCATCCTGCGCCCGCTTGGTCACGGCGAAGAGCTCGCCCAGGTCCGCTAAGGTCGTCGCGTTCTCATAACGCTCCAACCCAAAAACAGACAGGGCGGCGAGGAGGTTGCTCCATGCATTCGGTGTGAGCTGGGTGATGGCCAGATTATTGTCAGCAAGATATTGGCCAATGATCGGGTGCAGCGGCAAAGTAAGCCCGGCCCTCAGGACATCTACGTTCAAAGCGGTCATCCCCTCAGGAGGTGCATCGGCCCGCTCATCCTTCATCGGGGCATACATAAAGATGTCCAGTGGGATGCGATACTCCCTGCGTATAATAGGCAGGTCGCATTCATCAATAAGGCTCACCACCTCGCCAGCTTTGTACTCAGAAGGGACGACTTCTTCCAGGTCGGCGGGGTCGGCGCGAGGTACCCGATTCGGGCAGGGAAAGCTCGCCGCGTACTCGGCGACATACTCATTCCAATCGAATGGGTGAGCCACCTGGGCGGGGACCTGGTACTCAACCAGCTGAGGTTCCGGAAAACCAATGCGGCGGAACCATTCGAGCGTGACCTCCTCCAGCTCGCCACCTTCCTCACCGACCTCGGCAGCGCCCTCCTCAACCTCCTCGGGCCCTTCGTTGCCACTGGCAACTCTTTCTTCTTGGGCGACCTCGCCACCTTCCTCCCACACCTCACGGTATACAGAACTGGAGGCTCCATCCTCCGGATCGCTACGTAGCTCACCGGAGACCTGGCGAGCTGCCGAGATCGCCTCGGAGCTGGAGCCGATCTCCACATACGAAACCCGAGGTGGCTAATCCTTAATTATTGGCCGTTTGTCAGGATTCCGGTCCGAAAGAGTCCTACTCGAGGAATGTGTCGACATGGTCTCAGGGAAGTTCAAGAGTTTCTTAGTCCAAAATCCAATAGTCCGAAAGTCAGGGAAATGCAAAGTTTCTCGGTGCAACCCACGGTCCAAAATCCTGTAATCCCGAAGAAACAACAGAAAAATCAAATAAAAGATAGAAGAGAAGGGAAAAGAAATCGAATCCTATCTTGAAGAGCCTTCGAAAATCCGTCGAGCACAAGAAAAATCGGTCGTCGGGAAAGCTCTGAGAATTCGAAATGCAAGAAGTGAGGAAATGAATCCATTTCCTCCTATTTATAGACGTCGGGGTGAGGTGCGATATTCACAAAGTACAGGGACCTGTTTGCAAGAAATTTGAAAGATGATATGGTGGTGGGCGGGAACCGAGGTCTCAAAAGGCGTGCATGACCCCTAAATTCCCGCACCACGACGACCAAGAATAACCGCCTTCACTGAGCTCGCCTGCTAGCTCGGCAATCGCCCAGGGACAGTTCGCCGAATTTCAAGTTCTCCAGCTCGCCTGCACATTTGACGAGGTCATGACACATGCGAGCTGGGGGGGCAAATGTTGGACTGGCGAACTAGTACCATTCGTATATGTATAATCGCCAAGGTTTGGCAGGTCATCAGGACCCCCCCCAGATCCTTAAAGGTGCGGAGCTCGCCCACATGGGGATGACTCACCTGCGTAGCTCGCCCGAAAGGCACTAGAGCTCACCCCAGATCCTTAAAGGCACTGGAGCTCGCCCCAGAGCTCGCCCGAACCACTGTAGCCCATCTCCGAGCTCGCCGACGAGCTTGCCTATTAGTTAAATAGGACCCCGATGGTGCGCTCTTTTTTCCTCCGTCCGGTTTATCCACAAGGGTGGTTTACGGCGAGGTTTTTAATGAGGCCCATCCAGTCTAAGGCATAGTAGTAGGACGAGGCATGATAAAGGAAGCAGTGTGAGGGACCAAGACGAGGGTAAGGAACCCTCGTCAACACCGGAAGCCACATAGGCTCATAAGGTGTCGTCTCACACTCACACACCTATAAATAAGACATCTTTTGTACTATTCACACAATTCTGAAAATCAATACAGTGCCTATTACAATATTTCTCTCTCTAAACTCTCTACTCTCCCTCCTCATATTCTACCCAAGAACACAAATTCTTGGATTATTGTTTGATGGAATTAACATGTTATAACTAGCCACACAACAAACACGATTAATAAATTCTATCAACATCGGGATTTATTTGCTAAAACAGTGGACCTTTAACCCGGGGCAGAGGGATATCCGTAGAAAATTAACTATCTAAGTAAACATATTATATACCTATACTATTTAATATATACACCTTTATACATGAAAGTAAATGCACCCCACATGTACTGTATCAATAGTTGTATAACCTTCTTAATATTAGTATCCAAAATTTATGAGCAACTTACAAGAGACTGAGAAAGTATATATCAAACACAAATATGAAGATAAAATTAGGATGATTTACATATAAGTTCAAGAAAATCACTATATTTACAAATAGATTTAAAATATTTGCACAGCAGCAAATTTTTTTTCTGCACAGCACCTATTTGTAAATATCAGTGATGCAGAAATAGGCTTAGGCGGCCCTTGTCGACCCGATTTCTACAAAATCGGCCCTTTTAGGCGCTTTCGGGTCTAGGCGGTTCTAGGCAGGCCTCTACGTGGTCCTAGATGGCCAAATTTTTTATTTTTTATTTAAAATAAAAAATAAAAAAAAATAGGCGTCCGCCTAGACTGCCAAAAAGCGCTCGACTATCGATTTCCAACTTCTACAACCTTAGTAAATATAATAACTTTCTTGAAGTTATATGTAAGTCACCCATAAATTTAAAACTGAAGAATATTAATATCATTTTAATTTCATTATGTTATTAAATAAATAATTATTACTCATGAGACACGTGTATCTACTATATAATCACACCATACAAGTGTACTACAGACTACAGAGGGTACTTATTAATATCATGTTATCAAAATGCCTTTTCTAGGATGTGTTTGGTATGCCATATTTATAAAGAAAAAACCAATAAATTTCAGAGGTTGCACCAATTCCCCTGAAATCCCAACAGAAGAATGAGGGGAGCAAAGGGGCTGGAAATTTTCAATGGGTGATTACCCCTCTTTCTTCTCCAATGATTTCTTTCTTTCCAAAATCAACAACCCATTCCTAAATACTATCACTCAATTATTAACCTGGATATTTCTTCAGTGTTTTTGTCTGTGTATCCATGGCTAAGCTTATCTGTTTCTCTTTGTCTATGGAAAGTACATAAATATCTACTGCTTCTTGCTTTTCCTCTTACTTCTTCAACTGAGCTATATATATATGTGACTAATTGTGAAGGCCATGATGATGATTAGTTTCTTTGAGTTGGGTCGGGTGGGGACGGATCGGATCCGTATCTTGGCGGGGCGAACGCGGGTGCCATCTCTGCAAGAGATTGTGCAGCCGGGTTTTGCAGCCATGGCGGTGACTCCATCTCTTGCCTGCTATGTACTGATCTGAGCCTTTATTTTGGGAATTAAAAGAAAAATATGACAAATCAAATTAATTTGGTTTTTTTAAACCTTTAGAATCTTTTTTTTTAACTTAAATTGATATAATTATTTGCGACGAATATTACAACCGTTTGTGAAGAAAAAAAAAATGAAACCTCAATTTTATATTAATTTATTAAATTCATATTTAAATAGTTTTAGTAAATACATAGGGATGACAATGGGACAGGACAGGCGGGTATCTAAGAACACATGTCTGTCCCACCGCCCTGCCCCATGTCCCACTGCGGGGCAGAACATTGCACCCCATGCCTGCCCCATCGCGGGGCAGATCGCCCTGCCCATCCTGCTCCATGTTAATTTTATACCAAAATATAATATATATATTAGATAAATAAAAAATTATTTTAAAATAAAATTAATGTAATAAATTTATTAAAATATATTCATAAAAGTAATTTAAAAATAATTTTACATTAGAGTTACAATAAATAATATATAATTTTAAATTTATTTAATATATTATAAATGTAGGATACTAATTTTATTTTATATGTTATAAAATATTATATATAAAATGTATTTATATATTATAAAATATTATGTATTTATTTAATATATACAATGGGGCAGGATGGGGCGGGGCAGACAGTAAAAATGCAAATCCATGTCTGTCTTGCCCCATGCGCAGGGCGGGGCGGGCTGCCCCATTCTCAGGATGGGGCGGGGCGGGACTGCCCCAAATGGAGCAAGTCAGGGCGGACCGACTACGGGGCGAATCATTTTGTCATCCCTATAAATACCGCATGTGCATTTGGATTTGGATAAAAAAAATAAACCTCAATTTTATATTAATTTATTAATTTCACATTTAAGTAATTTTAGTCTCAGAAGATGTTATTCAGTTGTTTCAATGGGACGTTTTAACTCTATTTTTATAATTAATTTTTTTAATAAAACATATTATTATTAATTTATATTTATATATAATTTTTTTATTTACGTATTCAGAACAATTATTAAATAATCTTCGAGAGAATTAATTAACTTAAAACTGTTCAAAAAATTACTAGTACTCCCTCCGTCCACAATAATTGGACTACCTTAACAATTCACGGTTATTAAGAAAAGTTGATGTTGATGTGTAAAAGTGGGTGTATTAGTATAAAAAAATATTTAATTATTAAAAAAGTACTTGATGTGATGTGTAAAAGTGAGTATATGTATATAAAAAATAAAAAATAATGATTGTATGTTTTCCATTTTAGGTAAGTAGACCATTTATTGTGGACGACCATTTAAGGCAACGTGGACCATTTATCGTGGACGGGGGGAGTATTATATTTTGCACTCTCATTTGTATCAATTAATTATAAAAAAATGAGAATGTGCATATATGAGAAGTTGGAAGATTGCAGCAGCCGCATTGGGCTTATAAATGCAGTCTCCTAAAAAATGCGGATCACTTTCTGGGGAACATAAACTCCACTTTGAGAAGCCCAATGCACATTTCAATGAAAAATGGTTGACAGATAATAAGTCAATATTAGAAATTAATATCCTAATTTCATACATTATGAATCCTAATTTTTTATGGAACATTTTACACTAAAAATTCTCATAATATCTATTTTATATTTAAGGCGGCGTTTGGTAAAATAATTCTTCAATATTAATGGGAATGAAGATATTAAAATAGTAATTATTATATATAATGAAAACAAGTGAGGTATATAGCATTATTTTTTCTCCTAAATAAGATAATTACTATCCTCATTTGATTACATGATAGGACAAAGAAGAAAAATAAAATTTCATTTTCATTATCATTGAAAATTTTAAAACAAACCCCTAAATGTTTATCAGTTATAAGCCTAAAATCTCATAATACCTATTTTACGGGATTACTACTTTTTTTTTTCTTTAAGAGTAATTTACGAATTTACCCATAAGCCAAAGTTAGGGTTTTGGACCAGATATTTAAAAGAGACGAGGCGAGACGAGACCACAATCGACATCCTGCTCCAAAATGAGGCGTTACAGAGAAAGGGGATTTCTTCAAGGGTGGTTGACCTCTCTGTTCCGCCGCCGATTTCTCTTCCCAAATCAACAACCCTTTTTTTTTTTTGAAAATAAATAAATATATATATATATAGTTTCTTACAGGAGACTTACTCTGTATGTATGTGTGTGTACTATCAACAGAGGTGTGTATAATCGGGCCCTTTAACGCATCTGCGCTCCTCTTTCGTTGTCGATAAGGCGGTGATGATAATTTTTCCAGGGAGCAGGATAATCGGGTGTTGGTTTGACCCGGCCCGTATCTTGGCATGGCATTACCCAGATGGCGTTTCGGGTCTTTCTTCCCCGAATGCAACTGGGTAATCGCAGCCATGGCGGTGTTGGTTGCCAAAATTCCTAGATTTAAATACAGATCTGAGCCTTATTCATCATCATCCCTTTGTATAATTCATTTTCCTTGATCTGTATTTTTTTTGGTAGAGGGTCAAGCCGATTGGGTGTCTCCGGGAGTCTTTTTTTTTCTCTTTTACTTTGCTCTGTGGACGGCGTGCTTCTTCATTTGTTCAGTCCAGATGATTAATTTCTCTATTGTTTTCTTTATTTTTTATTAAATTATGTATATAATTAAATATCAGTGAATATGTTAGATTGAATTATCTAGTACAGTTTTTATAAAAGCTATGCATTTCTTTTAAAGAATAAAATTATTTTCCCTCTATCTCTTTACTTTTTTTTTTTTGCTTGCATAAATCTTTTAAAAAACAATAAAATAATGTTTTGATGATAAAATAATTATTTTAATAAAATAATAAAATGATATTTTATTAATAATGTGATAAAATAGATATTTTAATAAAATAATATTTTATTAAAAAAATAAAAATGATGTTTTGGTAAATTTAGGGGATGTATTGGATTAGGTTTTTTAAAAGGCTTTTTTAGTTGAAAAAAGTCCTGAAGATTTTAAAGATTTTGTAGGATTTTGATGACTTTTAAGATTTTGCAGGATTTTGTAATATTTTTAAAATTAGGATTTTAATGGATTCTGTAGGACTTTATAGATTTTGCAGAATTTTATGGATTTGTGTCATATTCAAGATTTTTTCATACTTTCGAATTTAAAAAAAAAATCAAAGACAAAAAAAAAAAATCATAATATTTAAATAGCATTCCTCCACATATCTATAGCTAAGCATTATCGTCATGTCGTTCTTGCTCTTGTTATAGCTTCATTTAGTAGTTTGGATTCATGAGCCAAATCCTCTCACCCACTTAGAACGTACATGAACTCCAAATCAAAATTTAAAGAGTCTCTCACTCTCATTTAGAACGTACATGAACTTCAAATCAAAATTTAAAGAGTAGGTGTTGCAATTTTGCATGCATGAAAATTACTTTTTTATTTTTTCCTTTTTTTTTCTATTATATTTTCCCTTTACCAATGATTACAGGAGTTTTTTTGTTTCATTACATGGCTTTTTAGCACAGTATATAGTCAAAAATTTGACCCAAATCATTGTAATAAAAAAAAAACTATACCTTAATTAATGCGTAATTTTATTAGATTTGTATTATCATATATATATATATATATATATATTTATGATATACACGTATATTAGATGTGTATGTTAAAAAGTATCGAAATTGAATAATCAAAACAGCCAAAGTAAAAGATAACAAAACTCAAATTTCGCGAAAAAATACTGTCAATAGAAAAATATTACCTAATGACATATGCAATATATAATATTAGTATTTAAGTAATATAAAAAATAAATATTTATCTTGTGTATAAGTTAGGATGAACAATATCGTTTTGCTGATATTAAATTTTTTAAATGAACCAATATGTATATATATATATAGATATATATTTAATGAATTAATTATAATAATTATTTTTATTTATTCTAATATATATGTAAATATATAAAATATTATATTAGTCATCGTCACTGTAATTATTTTATCGTTGATGATAGTATTATGAGTTATGACTAATAAAAGTAACCATAGAATTAAATATAAATGCAGGGATAAAATTATAATGTTAAAAATATTTTAGGTCTTAAAAAAAATCATATATAAATCAATTTGGGGAAAAATAAAGTCACTAATTAAAAAAATCCAACGAAATCCTAGGGGTTTTGATGAGATTGTTGGTATTTATAAAATACACTAAAAAGTCCATCAAAATCCATCAAACCCAACAATCCTTTGAAATTTTTATACTTTGAATACCAGTGGATTGTTTTTAAGTCTTTTAAAATCCTGATTGAATACCAGTTGATTGTTTTTAAGTCTTTTAAAATCCTGATTGAATACTAATGAATTGTTTTAAATCTTTTAAAATCCTGATTGAATACCAACAAACTTTTTTATAAGAAAAAAATCTTTTAAAATCATACGAAATCTCAAACGAATACACCCCCTTAATAAAAGTGGTTGTAGAGTATAATTTTTTATCAATAATGAAAGTTATAAAAGAGTTTGGTACAAATATTTTTTAGAGATATAGAATCCAAATATGAGATGGAGAGAGTCGTATATTTTATGAAAAAGTAGGTAGAAATAAAAGTAAAATCCAATAGGTAAAAAATTTCACACTATTGGGTGGCACATTTTTTAAAGAAAATGTATTCTATATATAAAATAGTGGTACATGTGTAAATATGTGTATAGGTTTGTGAGTATGTACGTAAATTAATATTTTTTTATTAATGTGTTAATTGATATGGGACGTCCAAATAAAAAAAATGTGCAAATTCTTATGGGACAAAAGGAGTATTACTAAAGAAAAAAAAGTAAGACATTTGAATGGAACCTTGATAACCAATCTTGATAGTTGACATGATTAAGGTTACTGATGTTAAACGAGTTAACTCTAACCATATAAGGCTAGCTCTAACGGGTTTCGGGCTATATGAGCTAGGGTTTTATCCGGTTTATTCTTAACGGTCTTTAATATTTGAGATCTAGCACTATCGATTTTCAGGCTAAAAGGGCCATAAATAGGCTGTCACTAAAATATAAATTTTTTAAATTTTACACATAATCTAGAATAATGATCATTAAATATTAATATTTCAACTAGAATCTAAACATAGTCCATAATTTCATTAAAATTAATAAAAATAGTTTAACATAACTACAAAAGTTCAAACTTCAACACTTAAATACTTAAAAGTTCAAAATATTGGTATTTAAAAGTTCAAATATAAATACTTAAATTTAATATAACACTTAAATTGAAATTGAGGATAACTTCAATTAATTATAATAATAACTAATAAGTATATTATATATTTAATATGTATATATAAAATAAAAAAAATATGTGGTTTAGCGGACGGGCTCGGTGGGCTAGCTCGTTTAGCCCGCGGGCTAATAGGGTCGGACAAAAAAAATTCAGATATAAATGGATTTAAGAAAGCATGACCCTAACCCGGCATTTTCAGGATTAAACGAGCCGGCCCTATTAGCCCGGTCTGGATTAACATCTCTACTTAAATAAGATGCATGATTACTCGTACCCCAACTACCCGCTCCACTCCAGATCCCGACACCCCTCTATCTCAATATAAAAAATGAAAAAAATATTTATTCTATATTATAATTAATTTTTTTTAAAAGGTATAATAAACTATGAAAAAATTTATAAATTGTGTTAGTCAAACACTTTAACAATTTATAAGCTACTAAAAAATAATATTTTATAAGTTCTAACATTTTATAAGATGTTTAAAATAAATTTTACCATGTACCATTTGTCAAACACCTTAACAACTTATAATCTATTTAAAAAATATTTATAAACTTTTAAAATAATTTATAAAATATTAAAACTTATAATATAATTAAAATAAGTTTATTTAAATATCTCTAAGTATATTTTATACTACCACCGTCCATGAAATTTATGCTTACATTTTTTGCACGTGATTTAATGCAATATGTCGGAGGGTATTACGGGATATTGTGAGGTCCGTTTTGAACAAAGAGAATATTTATGAAAAGTATATCATATGTACTTTTCATAAATTCTTTCTTTACTCAAAACGGACCTCACAATATCCCATAATACCTTCCGACATATTGCATTAAACCACGTGCAAAAATGTGAGCATAAATTTCGTGGACGGAGGGAGTATATTATTACTGTTTGGTCCTTTTTTGTTGAGTATTGGGTTGTTATTGCAAGTGTTTGGGCTGGTGTTGTAAATATCAGCACCCGTCTGAATCAACTGAACCCGACTCTCTCTCTCTCTCTCAATTCCTTGTCTTGTTACAGCATCTCGATCAGAGTCGTATTACTGCGATGAGGGTATTACTCTCGGACGCGTTTACTTCATCTATTTCCAATACCGACATTATCTTGAAGAATTTTTTCTCTATATATGAAGCAGAGATCATAGAAGAATTAGTTTGGGCCTGCCAATTCTTACTTGGGCCCAACGGGATTCTCGAAAAGCCCATTAGAGCTTCTAGCGACGCCCTCCCACTTCAATCTACCCGTCTCTCTCCAGATTCTGCGTGAGAACGAAGCTCTTCCGCGTCGGGATTCATCTCTACGGAGAGCCCAGGTATACTGTTACCTCTGCTTAATTCTCCAATTTATTGGGTAGAGTTTCTCATGTATTGAAAAGTTTTATGTTATTAACTGTAATATGTGGAAGACGATTCTTCAGTAGAAGAACAATAAGTTTCAGCACGGACAATCCGTGACAAAGAGTTTCCACCCGATATTCCAATGTTTATTTTTCTTGCTGATTGAACCCTGTTTATTTGCCGTGGAGGCTTCACAGGTTGACGGATTATGTTTATTTCTAAATTTTGCAAGCTAGGACTTCATACATTCAAGAGTGCAGCAAAAGGTATATTTTTTTCTCTCCTTGATTGATGTAATTCTTAAATCTAACTGAAATTTTGAAAAGCTTTCATATGCTGAGCAATTGGTTAGATGTGTGTGTGTAAATTTTTAATTAGCATCAGTCCTTTTCCTTACATTAATTTCTGCTACATGTAAAGTTTTGCCCTAATATTGATCTTGAAACTCAATTTGTTTTTGCTATGATGGCTCCCTGTGCATGGATTTCTATTAAATTTGTCTCTGTTCCATTGCAGCTCCAACTTTTATATCAAGGACTTCAATTTCATACTTCCCCAAGGCTTGTAACCAGCATTTAATTTATCTGGTCAGTACAATTTTACTTTGCATCAAAAACATCAAGTTCTCGATTTGGTTCTTACAATGTTTGAATGACCCATTTAGCTGTTCAGTTAGGCAATTGATAACTTGATAACTGAATATGATCAAGGGGGAGCTTGGTATGAATTTAAGATCGAGAATGGTAATGTGTATCATTAAGGGATTAATCACTATGAAGTTAGTGATTACTCTATTTTTATGATCTCATTCATGTGTAATAAATAATATCAAGCACTATTCATGAGAATGAATCCTCGTTCATTCTCATTCCTCGCCTTTACTACCCCAACCAAGTGGCCCCTAAGTTAATGGACTTGTGCATATATTGAGTTACTAATTTGATGGTGTGTATGTTTGTCAAAACCAAATTGATGCAAAAGAAATATCTAGGTGCTTGAGGCCTGAGGCTTCAACATCTAGGTGCATTTGACTTTCCTTTTCTTATGAAGGGCTCATGAAAAATAAATAAATAAAGTTCCTACAGAGTCCGAACACGAGCAGTTCCTTTTAAGTTGTGTGTTTGAACTATGGGCAAGTATACTAGATTTATACATAACATGAAAACATAAAGCACTGTGGTATAGAAGAGAGTAAACGAGAATACATGATTCCGCCTTAGGATACCAACAAGAAATAAAATTAGTATATATAAGACTAAAAAAAAACCCAACAAACTTGTAGTGAATTTTGGGTATATGTGTTCAAGAATTTCAAGGTGAGTGTGATAAAATTATGTTTTCCTCCTGATTTGCTCATGCATCATTTTGTTTACGTCTGATGTGCTCAATGCAACCTGATATGCCCACTCTCTCTCTCTCAGAGGAAGGAATTTTTCAACAGTACAGCAGATAAAGTGGAATCAGAGCATAAAGATGAAGATAAGGAAAAGTAAGTCGTTTGACATAGTGTATTTCCTCGTTTCTTTCATTTAAATGGCTAAATTTGTAGTAGTTGTCAGAGACGAGCTTGAGGCATGAGGTGAAATCGGTGTGAAGTTCATATGTGTGACAATTTTGCATAGGCTTGCTAGTTGCACCTCCTGAACACCAGTGTTTTTCCACCACCAAAACACTTTTGTTAAGATCATTTGTTGTTTTGTATAAATTGAGTTGGTTTATGATTATATAGGTTTATCTTTTTTAATCAATATTTAGTTTGCAATAATACATTAAATAGTACCAAATAAAAAATGGACTGAATGAAATGAACATTAGATATCTATCAGTATATGACACAATTTTATTTTATTTTCTTGTCAACTCGGGTACCTGGGAACCCTTTGCAGCTATTAGAATCATAGCTATGTTGAGTCCTGATTACCGGTTCATTGTAGTGTTCGTCTCGGGAGTTCTCTTGGCATTCTTAGTCAGAGCATGAATTGTTGAGCAGACATGTGATACTGAAAGTTGTCTTAATTTGTATCTTTATGCTCTAAATTTGGACTTTGTAGAATAAATGTGATATTTTATGACAAAGATGGAGAAGAGACACATATTAAGGTTCCAGTTGGAATGTCGATCTTAGAAGCTGCACACGAGAACGACATAGAGCTTGAAGGTGAATTTACCATAATTGGCCTTTCTTCTGATTCTTTTTTTCCTTAATAGAATTCTCAGCCCAAGTAATTTTTGCAATTTCATGAGTATCTAAATCAATTGAAGTAGCTAAGTCCTTCGAATTTATACAGGAGCATGTGAAGGGTCACTTGCTTGTTCAACTTGTCATGTTATTGTGATGGTGAGTTGCTCTACTAATGTTCCGCCATCCCCTCTTCACATATCTGTTTATGATTACAGGGTAATGAATATGTGTGATCCTGATTCATCTATGTCTATTTCTTGATGCTTTTGCCAGGATCCTGACCAATATAACAAATTACCTGAACCAGCAGATGAGGAAAACGACATGTTAGACCTGGCATTCGGCCTTACAGAAACGTAGGTCTCTTGACATAACATCTATCGATCATTTTTGGTTTCTATATGAAAATCTGAATTCACAATGTTTAATGTAGGTCTCGTTTGGGTTGTCAAATAATTGCCCAACCTGAGCTTGATGGGCTACGTTTAGCTATTCCTGCTGCTACACGAAACTTTGCCGTTGATGGGTTTAAGCCAAAACCTCATTAGTTTATTCTTACCGATTGAAGATGGCAATAAGGCCTTTGTGCTGACTCTGGCCAACAGAATAGTTACATTTTTGCGGTGTATGATAAAATCCTTCACTAGGAAATGACTGATAATTATCCAACTATTTCAGGAGTCGACTTTCTTCTTTCTTTTTCTTTGTTCTTTTCTTTATTTAGGGTTTTGTGAAAGAGTGCGCGATTAGCTTATCTAATGAGTTTTACTGGTGACAAGACACGTATTTTGGTAGAGAGAGAGAGAACATAATTCATTATTTTGTGTAATCTTGATTTAGTAGGATAAATAAAACCTACAGGAGGTATGACTCTACACTTATTTAGGAGAATAGTGTTTTATCTTCAATCAAGGTTACAAACTCTTGGGGTGTGTTTTGTTTAATGGATAAACTAATCTATCCCGCTATAAACATGCATATTTCGATGGTGATGCTTTTTACAATTAAATTTTTTTGGTGGTGCTTTTTCTCGGGTTTAATCTTTGTGCTACGATCACCAATTCTGAAGAGGTTTCTCTTGGACTATTCGCCTTATGCCTAATCAGCTCGTGGTCGTGTTCAAGCTCCTCCCAAGTTCTAGCCCATCTTTGTCTCGAGATATCTCTGGTTCGCTCAGCCTTGGCGAGGTGAATGGGTCATTCGACGTAGAGCTGAGCTCCTTCCAAGCTTATCTAGGTGTGTATATTTGATCCACAACAATATTGATTAAAAAATATGTTGTACGATTTACTATATTCCTCCTATATTAATTTGCACACTTGAAAAAAAAATTGTATGCACAAATAAAATATATTCACTTCTTTCTGACTTGATCTCCACAATTTTTTTTTAAATCATCCACAATAAATTTTACACTCAAAAAAATAATAAAAAAAACTCTTATACTCCCTCCGTCCCAAAGGAACTTGCAAGTTTTTTTTCCGGGACGTTTCAAAAGAACTTGCAGACCCAAAAAAAAAACCATTTTATATACTTCACTTTCACAATATCTAACCAAATGAGTCCATTCACTTGTGAGGCTGATTTCAAATTTAAACTTTTAATACTTAATGTTTTTGAATTTGTCCCAACATAACATTTTTATTTTTTTTATGAATTCATTTGTATTCAATTTTCTCCCAATTTTTATAAAATTCTTGAATATTTAACCTTTTAATTCAAATTAACGGAACATTCATAAGTTCAAAAACAAAATACGTAAAATTTCTATTTTTATAAATGTAGTTCAAATCTTTTGATTGTCAACGTTCAAATCTATTAATTTGGAATATTTAATACTTAATGTTATACTAACATTTTTTTTATGAATTCAAAAGTTAGTTATTTTTTAATTTAGATTTTTTTTAAGTCATTTAAAGTGTGAAGGAGTCAAAACATAGTTGTCACAAATTCAAATTTGAATCACATCAGTTTTTCTAAGTGCTAAAAAAAATTTCAAAATTATTAATTAATAAGTTCGATTACAAATTGCTTACAGTTCAAATTTATAATACCAAAATACATGTAGAGAGCATAAAAGAGAGAGAGAGGAGGTTTATCAGCACTTCCATCTGTAAGAAATAGCTGACTACCAGTTTGACCAGTAAAAATAGGGGGCAATTGGTGGATCAATTTTCTCCAAGAATTGTAAACCTAGAAGGAATGGAAGCTGAATAATTGAAGAAAATTAAATGTCTGGAGGTCAGATTCCATATATCTATGAATGACAAAGAAGGTTAATGCTTAATACTAATAGTATAACATAACATGATTAATAGAGAGAGAAACAACAACATCTCAAACTCACAAAGTCTGATTTCATAAGACTAATTCCTTCCCTTGTAAATCGTCTCACGGATCCCTTTGATTTCTCAAAAAATGAGAAACCAAATTAAGCTAAAATAAATTAAATGATTGTACGAAGGCATGACAGAGGAAGACGTGGCAATTTTTACACCAAGCATACCAGAGAGAGAGGGCCAAATTGCCACAATGCATCTGGAAGCAACCCATCTTGTCTAAAGCATTCACCACCATGCCTAAATCCTTGCCGGAATTAATTCACCGGGAAAAGCCACGCACAACAGCAACCAACGCGATGGGAATAGCCTCGCCTGAGCCATCTTCCACCATAGCAACCCATTCAATCTTTGCCGGAGAATACGAAGTGCGAAGAAGCCATCTTTGTTCTATAGTCTCACCGGAAAACTTGAAGCAAACCCAGCTGTAGTTCGCAGCCAGAGCCCAAACGCGCCCGCCACCAAATTTCATCACCTCACCCTTACCACGCCGCAAAACCGCCACACACTTCCAGAAATTCAATCGCAGAAATCCATGTTGAAGAAGAAATTGTCCACCCCCATGCCCAAGTTACTGGAATTAAAATTCCATGTCCACCAATCAAAGGTTGCTGCCGGAATTTATTCGCCGAAAACTGGAAGTAAGAGCTACCCCTGTTCTTTCATCCCCAGCGGCGGCCGAGTTTCTGAGGAAGGGTAGATCGAAGATGCTGGTGGAGGAAGGGCGAACGATGCCGATGCTTGTTGACGGGTGTTGTCTTCTCCGTCGGTGGTTGTTGACGGGGTTGTGTCTTCTCCGACGTTGGTGTTTCTCAACGAGATCTCACGGACCACAACCACCACCCACCGTGTCGGCGCCATTAGAGAGAGGGAGAGAAGAGAGACGATAGAGAGAAGGGCATGGGAAAGAGAGAAAATGAGGATTGACGGGTTATTTTCAGAATGGGAAGTGAGAGTGTTAAGTGTAAAAGCTAAGCTGAGTTTGAATACTGAGTATTAAATCCTGATTCTGAGGTTGGATCCTGAGACAAGGCCCTGAACATGAGAGAAAATGAGTCTGAGTAAGGGTGAATGCGATACTTAGTCTGAGTGCACTGATCCTGACACTCATCCTGAGTGTTCAGATCAGTGAAGGCACTTGTCCTGAAGGCTCTGTAACCTGAAGGCATAATCCTGAGATTGTCATCCTGACAGGCATATCCTGAGCTAAAATGACCAATGTCCTGAGTCACTCAAGCTGAAGATTTCAAGCTGACATTAAGACGGTTATTTTGACAGCTAGCGGTTGGATGCCGGAACAGTTACTTCTGGCGGTTGTAATCATACAAGCTCGTTGATTGGTTACGGATTTAGAGGGCAATTAGGATATGAGCATCTATAAAAAATACGTATTCATTCCAGAGAATTGGGTTGAGAATTGACATTCAAAATCCTTGAGATAGAAAGCTTGTATTATGTAAAACATTATTCATCTACTAGTGAAGTGAGAAAACCCCATATGTGGATGTAGATCAATTTGATCGAACCACGTAAATCTTATGTTCTTTGATTTTCTTAATTTCTATCATTTGTGTTCATCGGATTTCTTCAAGGTTCTGATTACGTGAACACTCAAAGTATTGTTGAGATTGATTCCAATTCACAACAATTGGCACCGTCTGTGGGAAAGGGAAGAATCGACTGGATCAATCATCAACCATGGCATCTACCAAACTGGATTTTGAGAAATTCACTAGTGCAAACGACTTTGGTTTGTGGAAGATAAGATGAAGGCTCTCTTGACTCATCATGGGTTATCAAATGCCCTGAAGCCTGAAGATCAATGGCCTTCTACCTCGTCAGAAAATCCAAGCAAGAAAAAGGAAATTCTTGAGAAAGCTCATAGCACCATTATTTTGTGTTTGGGGGATAAGCCTCTGAGGGAGGTATGCAAGGAGAAGACGGGCATTGGTGTTTGGAGTAAACTGGAGAAGGTGTATCAGACTAAGTCTATCACCAACAAGTTGTTCATGAAGCATAACTGATCTCGTTCAGGATGAATGAAGAAAATGAATTAATTGAGTAACTTGAGGAGTTTAACAAGGATGCTGATGATCTTGAGAACCTGGGAGTGGAAATTGATGATGATGATGATAAGACTTTGATGCTCCTGAATTCTTTGCCTAAATCTTTTGAAAATTTCAAGGATATTTTACTGTTTGGAAGGCAGGATAAATTGTCATTTGATGATATCCTGAGTGCACTGAAAACAAAGTCTCTTCAGCTACAAGCTGATAAGAAAAATTAAGTTCAGGCTGAAGGTTTGAATGTCAGATTCAAGAAGGACAAGAAAGGTTTTTAGAACAAGAAGAAGAAGAACACAAAGGGGTCAAAATATGGTGATTTTGTTGAAAAGAGGAAATGTTTTGCTTGCCACAAAACTGGTCATCTCAAGAAGAATTACCCTGACAGAAATAGGAAACAAGGGGAAGAACAAAAGGGTATGATAGTGCTGAGGTGTTGACAGTTACTAACCTGAAGCTGAATGATGAATGGGTACTTGACTCAGGATGTTCATTCCACATGTGCCCGGATGAATCATTGTTCAGGGAGTTGAGGAGGTTTGATGGAGGCTCAGTTGTGTTGGGCAACAATCAGACATGCAAGGTGAAGGAGAATGGTTCTGTCAGGATGAAGCTGCATGATGGAGTAGATAGCATACTCTCAAATGTGAGGCTGGTGCCAGAACTGAAGAGAAATCTGATTTCATGGGTTCACTGAATCAACTGGGTTATGAATTCAACACTGAGGATGGTTACATCCTGATAACCAAAGACAAGAAAGTATACGTGAAAGACAAGAAAGTCAATGGGTTGTATATCCTGATTGGAAGCACTTCTACTGGGTCAGCAAACAATGTTATGGATAGCACTGAGGCTATGATATGGCATAAGAGATTAGACTATATTGGAGAAAGGGGACTCCAAGAACTGACAAAGCAGAAAGTCTTTGGGGAAGGAAAGGTGATGAAGTTGGATTTTTGTGACCATTGTGTCCTGGGAAAATCCAAAAAAATCTCATTCCCTAAAGGTAAGAAGACTACTGATGCACCTTTGGACTATGTTCATTCTGATATCTGGGGACCAGCTAAGGTGGAGACTCATGGAGGTGGAAGATACTTTATGACAGTCATTGATGACTTTAGCAGGAAAGTATGGGTGTTCATACTGAAGCAGTAGAGTGAGGCCTTAGCAAATTTCAGGGATTGAGTCAGTGAACAAGAAAATATGATAGGAAGATCCATTAAACATCTCAGGACAGATAATGGATTGGAGTATGTATCAGAGGAGTTCATAATTTCTTCAAAGAAAGGGGAATAACTAGACACAGGACAGTTCCTGCAAATCCTCAGCAGAATGGCCTTGCTGAGAGAATGAACAGGACAATCCTGGAAAAGGCCCGGAGCATGTTGTCAGATGCAAAATTATCCAAGGTGTTTTGGGGGGAGGCAGTAAGTACAACTTGTTATCTCATTAACAAGTCACCATCCTCGGCTATTGAGTTCAGGACACCTGATGAGGTGTGGTACGGAAGGAACTCAAATTACAACAACCTGAAGGTATTTGATTGCTCAGCTTTTGCCCACATCAGACAGGACAAGCTGGAACCTAGAGCACTGAGATGTATCTTTATTGGTTATCCTAAGGGAATAAAAGGATACAAGTTATGGTGTCTGGAACTTGGTCATAAAAGGTGTATCATCAGTAGAAATGTGACTTTCAATGAGAAATTCATGGGATACTATCAGCCCATAAGCACTCAAGACTCAGATGGAATTCTTTCAGAATAAAGTATTCAGGTTGAGGTAGAGACTCCTGACAAGAACTCAGGACAAGCAGGCATTGAGTCAGATGAAAACTCAGGAAGACATCAGGAGGAATCCGAGGAAAGTGATACTGACCATTCAATTTCAGATACTGAAGGCCAAGATCTCAGAAATTATAGTCTAGCTAGAGACAGATACATGAGAAGCATACACCCTCCGACTAGATTCGGTCAGGCTGACATGGTGTCCTATGCCCTGATAACTGCTGAAGAGATAGAGTATCAGGAACCACAGAGTTATACTGAAGTTGTGTCAGGTAAAGATAAAGAGAGATGGATATTGGCTATGATTGAGGAACTTCAGACATTAGAGAAGAACAACACTTGGACATTAGTGAATAGAGTTCAGGGACAGAAGGTAGTCAGTTCCAAGTGGATCTTCAAGAAGAAATCTGAAATGGGGTCAGGAGAAAAAGAAAAGCTGAGATACAAGGCAAGACTGGTGGTCAGAGGATTCACTCAGAGAGAAGGGATAGATTTCAATGAGGTATTCTCACCTGTTGTGAAACATTGCTCAATACGAGTTTTATTGTCAAAGGTTGCTCAGGAGGATCTGGAGCTTCAGCAGTTAGATGTCAAGACAGTCTTCTTACATGGAGATCTGGAAGAAACGATACACATGCAACAACCTGAAGGTTTTATCTTACCAGAAAATCAGGATAAGGTGTGTCTACTGAAGAAGTCATTGTATGGACTGAAACAAAGTTCGAGGCAATGGTACAAGAAATTTGATAGTTTCATGATTTCCATAGGCTTTACTAGGTGCAGGTATGATAGTTGTGTCTATCTTGAGAAACAAGAAAAGGAAGTACTTACATACCTACTGCTCTATGTGGATGACATGTTGGTTGCAAGCAAGAGTCCTGAAAGAATTCAGAAATTGAAGGCAAAACTCAGTAGCACATTTGACATGAAGGATTTGGGCAGTGCGAAGAGGATATTGGGCATGGAAATTATCAGAGATAAGGACAAATGGAGTTTGTTCTTAACTCAGAAGGATTACATTCTGAAGATACTCAGGAGGTTTAACATGCATGAATCTAGAATTGTATCTACTCCCCTTGGTCAACAATTCAAACTGACATTAGATCAGTGTCCGAAGTCAGAAGAAGAGAAGGCACAAATGAGTAAAATTCCTTATTCAAATGGAATTGGTAGCATAATGTATGCTATGGTGTGCAGCAGGCCAGATTTAGCATATTCAGTCAGTGTGATTAGTAGATTTATGGCAAATTCGGGAAAGACACACTGGGAAGTCTTTAAGTGGATTATGAGATACTTAAAAGGTATTGAGAATCTGGGGCTACTCTTTGAGAAGACTAAGGAAGTAGCACAACCTCTTCAGGGATATGTGGATTTAGATTATGCTGGAAGCATTGACACAAGGAAATTCTTAATCGAATATGTGTTCACATTATTTGGTACATCAATAAGTTGGAGAGCAGTACTCTAGTCAGTAGTGGCACTCTCAACTACTGAGGTTGAATATATTGCAATGACTGAAGCGATAAAGGAAGCGATGTGGCTCAAGGGTATGATTAAAGAATTTGGAATCATGTAGAAGGAAGTTGCAGTTCAGTGTGACAATCAATGCACAATTCATTTGGTTAAGCATCAGGTCTTTCATGAAAGATCCAAACACATTGATGTGAGAGTTCATTTTGTGAGAGATGTGGTGGAGAAGAAAATAATTTTAGTGCAGAAGGTTTCTGCTGAGGATAATGCAGCATATATGCTGACTAAGATCTTACCTACTTCCAAGTTCATGTACTGTTTGGAGCTGGTCAAGTTACAGTCATGGGATGTACCATGAGTTAGGTCCTAAGATGGAGTGTGGAATGGGGGAAACTCACTTACTTTTAGGTGGAGAATTGTTAAGTGTAAAAGCTAAGCTGAGTTTGAATACTGAGTATTAAATCCTGATTTTGAGGTTGGATCCTGAGACATGCATGTTTTTTACGGATAGATATTTTATCTTACGAACCAAACATACCATTAGTGTCTATTTTTAAACTCTATTAAACAGTTTTTAAAATAATTTTTTTTAAAAATTATGAGAGATAACTTTAAAAAATATTCTAAAAATTATTTCAAGTTATTCAAAACAGGTAATTAATCTTAGAAAAATCACGGTTTACGAATTTTCCATTATTTGTAATTTTCCTTTATAAGAGTAATTTACGAATTTGCCCATAAGCCGAAGTCGAGGGTTTTGGATCTGCCTATAAAAAAGGCAAGACAAGTTCACAATTTCAGATCCTGCTCCAGGATGAGGCGTTAGAGAGAAGGGGATTTCTTCAAGGGTGGTTGCCCCTCTCTCTTCCGCCGTGGATTTCTCTTTCCTCCCCAAATCAACAGCCCTTTCTTTTAAGAAAGAGAGTAAGAGATGATGCTTTTTTCGGCAAAATATTGTATGAAAAAAAGTTCATTTTGGTGCCTCTCTTCGGTATCCCTAAGGATAATTTTTCTTGAGAGCAGGATAATCGGGCACTGGTGTAACCTGACCCGTATCTTGGCGAGGCGTTACCCAGATAGCGTTGTGAGGGGAGTAGGCCAGTCGGGCCTTTCTTCCCCGAATGCAACTGTGTAATTGCAGCCATGGCGGTGTCGCTTCCCACAAGTTGGGCCAAAATTTCATTAATGGCCCAAAAGACCTATATCTAAACCTAAAATTTCAGAAACCCACTTATCCACATAGTAGTCTTGGTTCTCTTCCTCAGTCATTACCACGGATTTTCAGCGGCCAGGCATCGCTGCCTCCTCCACCTCAACCGCCGCCTCGTCCCACGCCGGCGCCGCCTCACGCGACGCACCCCCTGCCGTCCACGGCCACGCCACGCTGGTATAATTGAATGTGATTATATTTTATTAGGGTTTCAAAATTATTTTTTTGCAAGTGTGGGCTCAACATTTTTTGCAAACGGTTTGCGATTTTGTGACTAAAAATTAGGCGTCCCTGTGAATGGACAAAAAAATACTAGTTGAGAATTCACATCCTGCTCCAGAATGAGGCGTGGAGAGAGAGAGAGTGGATTTCTTCAAGGGTGGTTGCCCTCTCTCTTCCGCCCGGGATTTCACTTTTACGCAAAGTATTCTTTTGCTAGTGCCAATAACCTTAGCTGTGACAATTTTTCTGGGGAGCAGGATAATCGGGCATTGGTGTAACCCGACCCGTATATTGGCGAGGCATTACCCAGATGGCGTTTGGGACTTTCTTCCCCGACTGCAACTGGGGGTAATCGCAGCCATGGCGGTGTCGCTTCCCAATTTCCCAGATTTAACTGCTCCAGAAAGGGTACGATTATATACCCCTCCAATACACTTCCAAGTTCGATAAGGCTGTGATGATAATTTCTCCAGAGAGCAGGAAATTCGGGGTTGGTGCGATCCGGCCCGTATCTTGGCGATGCATTACCCAGATGGCTTTTGGGCTTTCCTTTCCCGGGTAATTGCAGCCATGGCGGTGTTGGTTGGCAAATTCCAAGATTTAATATACAGATCTGAGCCTTTTTCATTATCCCTTGCCCATTTTCTCTCTTTTTTTTTAAACATTTTGTAAAGGGTCAAGTCGGGTCGGGACTGGGTTTTTCAAATTATGTTCCCTTTTGTTTGACTGATTAATTTTTAGTTTACCGAGATCAGAAACTGGTTTTCATTTTTTGAATTTTACTTCTCAAAACTTTTTTAGAACACTATTAAATTGGATTTCAATGGAGTTAATTACCAAGTGCATTGCACGTTATTCGGAGAAGTTATTGTCCATGCAATCAAAAGGATCGTGACTTTTTTTTTAACAGTCAATTTATTTAAATTCATTGTAAATTATATGAACAAAATGTTTAATTACAATATCACTACTCATATAATGAATAGAAATTTTATTTCTTTAGCTATGTTTCATGTAACATTCATAAATATATGCTATAGTAGTTTCTCATCCTTAGCAGTTGCAACTCAAATATTTTTGCCATATGGTCTGCACTTGTACAAATTAATGCATATTATCATGTGTTAGGAGTTTAAGGGCACTGGCCTTTAGACATTTATCATCCATTCATAATCAACTTTAATCACCACATAATACACAACTGTAAAAATATAAATCTCTCATTTTCGAATCCAATTTAATTGTAATTCATAAAGATTACCTAAAAATATAAATTTATCCACATTCAAATTTCATAAAAACATTAAATTAATCAAAGCAAAATATGTGCCAAATTACCCTGCAAGATAATTAATTTTTCGTATGTCTCCATAATCAGAAAACTTCAAGACAAAAGGAGGCTGAGAAAATTAAAAGCAAATATAATAATTCAACAACATTAAAACTAAATTAAAAATTTGAGCTTTTTGACATATTCATATTGTGAACTTTGCTTTCCAAAACCAAAAATAATTATGTAAAAAAATATATACATGTAAATAATATAGAGAATAATATCATCCAAAAAAATTCTTACCTGGAACCCTAAAATATATAGAGAGATTAATATTAGAAATTAGGATACAACCTCTGTAAACATTAGAATATTAACATATTTAATAATCAAATCTTTGTGTACGCATTTTAGAGCTCACTCAGGTCTGTATATTCTTTTTTGAAAAACTAATGATTAAATTAAATTATAGATAAATCGGGAAAGGGGGCAAAATAAAAAAAAAATAAAAGACGAAATTTTACAAAATTAATGAGAACCGGGTAAAACTGTTACATT
>JAPKLY010001926.1:0-32189 GCA_026898435.1 Prunella vulgaris | reverse complement strand
AGTTTAAAGGAATTGATTGTACTACTCATACCAACAAGGTGCATCTTCTTTTCTGGTGCCCATTGTGAAAGAACTCTAAAGTTAAGCGTGCTTGGCTTGGAGCAATTTCATGATAGGTGATCCCCTAGGAAGTTCTCAGGGTGCGTGCGAGTGAGGACATAAGCACGCTAGAAAAGATCTGTGTTGGTTTACGAGGATAGTACATCAGTTCTACTCAGCGCAGCCGATCCAACAGACATTAAGTTAAACGAGATAGAAGGAATGTTAAGAACAGATGATAAGGACAGTGAAGATGTTGGGTTAACAGTTCCCGATCCAATGGCGCGAGATTGTGAGCCATCAGCTTGGGTAACACGAAAGTGGGTAGTATGTGAGTCAAAGGTAGAGAAAAATTCTGAGTTACCTGTCATATGATCTGTGGCACCAGAATCAATAACCCACTTGGAAGATGAGGAGACAAGACATGCATTAGGTTTACCTGATTCAGCAATGGTGGTGACTGAACTGGCTTGTAATTGCATCAATTTTGCATACTCACGAGCAGATATAGTGACATACTCACTAGAATGGCTAGAATTGCTGCCACTAGCAGCCACACGAGTGGACGAAAGAGGCTTCTTATTACGTAACTTTGGACAATCTCGCTTGATATGTCCAATACTATGACAGTAACGACACTCCATAATAAAACACCAAGTAACAATGAAATCAGAATTTCTGAAAAAAAAAAAATAAGCAAAAAGAAGTTGTACCCAAACCGAAATCACACACCACTCGGATGTTGACTCAAATAGGTACACCAACGGAAAGGTCTCGACGAGACGAGTTGAACTAAATCGGCCGGAGAAAAAAAAATTCGACCAGGCACGCGCCCCTACGCGCCAGCAGAAGAAATTTGCCCAGAAACAATCGCCCGGCGCGTGAGACTCACACGTGCCGGTGCCTGAGCTGAAACTTCTGGCGAACTATCGTCGTGCGATGCCGCACCTCCCTATGCCGGCGGTGTCGACCGGTGATGGCCGGAACAGGTCGAACCAAAAAAAACCCTAGGTTTTTAACTTTTTTTTTCTCTCTGAAAAATTAAGCCCTAAATCGTACCGTGCTCTGGTACCATGTTAAACGAGACACACGAAATCATTGGGGAAAAATATATTATTAGAAACAATTGATATGAGTGCCTATATACACACAAAGGACTAAGCTAATTAAGGTAACCTCATTTAATGCCCTAAATCTCTACCAAATATATACATATTGATATTATTCTACCAAAGATAAAGCTAAACTCAAGTCAAGTGAAGAAGAACCCAGATTAAGTCGAAGACCAGCTGAAGAGCTGTATGCAGTTAGACGAGGACAAGATCAGCTGAGGACCACCCAGATTAGCTGAGTCCACTCAAATCAGCTAAGGTCTACCTGGATCAGCTGAGAACGTCTAAGCTGCTGACTAGAAGATCTATACGTGTTGAAGTCAATCAAGTCAAGGGGACAAGATCAAATAATGGCTACACGATTTCCAGATTAGAAGGCAATCAATTAAGGGGACAAACTTGATTGAAGATTAGGCAAATTTTAGAAGAAATCCGGAATTCTAGTCAATCACAATGGCTAGTAATTCGATCCCTATAAATAGGGGTACAACTGAAGATTTCAACAACATTATCACGTGATTTCAACTTTGCAGAAACATTGCTGAGATTTCTTTGTACTTAAAAAACACTCTCATAAACATATATCCATTATAAAACTTTAGAGAAGTCGATCAGTTAGTTGCTAAATTGCACTAACTCTTGTAAGAGAGTTTGTACTCTCAAGTGAGTGAAAAAGAAAGAAAGATAGTGAATAGACCCACAATTCAAGTTGGATTGTGGAGAGTGGATGTAGGATTTATTCTGAACCACTATAAATCTCGTGTCCCTGTTATTTACAAATTGCTTTACTTATTTGTGCACAATCATTTAAAAGATTTTCTTTAAAAATATTTTCGCACAAAAAATTCACAGCGCACTCAACAAGTTTCTGTTGTTTTTAAAATCAGACGACCTTCTGATTGTCAGCAGATTTCATAAAAGCCTAGAAACGAAAAAGTTCTAAGTGCCGATACAAGTCTATTCAACCCCCCTTCTAGACTTGTAAAAGCCTTTTACCCTAAAACCTGTTTAAGGGACCAACAATCTTCCTTTGTTATCTCTTAATCCTCTTCACTTTTGTTCTCTTATCAACAGAGGGTATCTCATCCACACAATATGTAAAATATGAATGTGCTAACATCTATGTAACTATGTAAGATTTAAATTATAAAATTTTATTTTTATATAAGTATGTTAAAAGAAAATCTAGAACATATAAAAAAATATAATTAAGAAAATCAAGAACATAGTATTTTATAATATAAAATTTTATTATTATACGTATGTGTTGGTCCCTTAAAGTGGTCAAGGTCTAGAGGGGGGGGGAGGTGAATAGACCTTGAGTCCAAAAACAGATTTTCAAACTTTTCAAAAAGGATGGATTCTAGAACCTTACAGTAGCCCCCATTTTTTAAGTTTAGAATAACAGGTCTACAAGAATTTTAGAAATTGGACTACAAAGGTTACAGCTGTAGACTAGCAAGTCTGCAGCTGCAGAGTTCAAAAACTTTGCAAAATAAACAAATCACTTGTAGACAAAATATCAGTGGAATTCTCACAATTAGAATTGTATTGAGAATACTCTAATGTGCAGCGAAATAAAGTGAGTGGTAATGAAAAACAATGTAAACTAGACTTAACAGTTGAGTGACTTATGAAAGTCTACAGCTGTAGAGTCAGTTTCTGTGAAAATCACAAGGGTTTTATGCACTTCAAGTTTCAAAACAATGATGAATGTAAGAAGTAAATTAAATATGCAGTACAAGAATATAAAGAGCAATAAGTAAATAGACCAGGTTTATAGTGGTTCAGTGTCTATAAAGAGACAACCTACATCTACTGTTACACCACTCAGGTGCCAAATTCACTAAGAAATGATCACAAAGATCAGTACAAGTAGTTCCCCCTTAGAACTAGGTTCACTCAGATTCCTATTCTAAAAAGAGATAAACTACCCTGTTCACTCAGAATATCAACTCACAAAGAGTTTTATAAACCTCACAAAGAGATATCTACACTAAGTAGAAATATAATCAGGTGAGGGAACAACAACAAAAGGTGTGATTCTCTCTAAGAAAATCCTAACAAACTATCCTATGAATCACAAAGAATAAACACAGAGTAAGCTCTCTCAGAATATGCTGGCAGTAGACTTGCTTAGGTTGAATGCTTGTATGCTCGGGGTTGTTGTTGTTGCTTCCTCTGAGGACTTCTTCTATTTATAGATTGAGTGGTGTGACTTATCCGTTGAGAATTTCAAATTTGAAATTCAGATAAGGCTCCTCTCTCTCTATTGGCATGTGTGAAGTGGTCCTTATCCTTCACACAAGGTAGTACTGATTGTACTATGTCCTTTCCTTCAGAATTCTGGCCTTCTTTGTAACTAATCTTCATTATCCTCCAGAATAAAGGAAAAACTTCCACTTAAGTACAGTTTAGTGAGTGCTCAAAGGCTACACTAATAGTCCTTAAGAGTCTTCTTAATCTTTAATTAATTTCAGACTTGTACTTCATCTTCAAACGGTTCTTTGCAGCTGTAGAGTCTTCAACCTTGCAGTTGTAGAGTCCTGTCAATATCAAAAATCGGCTGTAGAGAAACCTTACAGCTGTAGGATCATGTCTTGACTGTATAGTGATCAAATATACAGCTGTACACTTCACTTACAACTATATGTTTCAAACACCAATTTCTTCAATACAAGTGTTAGACAAATATCATCAATTAAACACATTGTTTTGCACACATCAAAATCTAAACAAAGGTACTAACAATTTCCCCCTATTTTGATGTTGGCAAAACAAACAACAAAACAAAGCAAAGACAATAAGATATTGTCTTAACAAGAACAAAAACAACAAAAAGCAGAGCAAAATAGGGCAAAGCAAAAGACAACAGAAACAAAACACAGAACAAAGCACAAAGCTGCATAAACTAAAAGAGGTTCAAGATACAGCTTACAGTAGAATAATTAGACTAAAAACTGAAAAGTTTTAGTGTCTAATCTAGAACATAGTCTTCATCCTCTTATGTGCTTGGGATCTGCATCTCTTTCTTCATCATCTTCCTCATCAGTATCATCCTGAGGCTTCAAGATCCCTTGCTCCACAAGCTTCATGTTTTTCTCATCTTCTTCAAAATATTTCATCAACATCTGTAGTTCATAGGATTCCATCTCTTCTTCTTCTTTCCTTGATTTGAATATCCTTTTAGGCAATGGAGTTCTTCTGATCTTTCCATCAAGGAGCTTAGCATTATCTCTTTTGTAAAGTGATCCATCAGCCTTCAGGTCTTTGAATTTTTGGAATCTGTCTTTCTTAAGCTTGATTCTCTTAATCACAGTGTGCCTGTTGCAGATGCTCTAGAATTCCTTCCACAAACTATCAAATTCATCTTTCATTCGATTAACCCTTTCTTTAGAATCTTCAGAAGGTACCATACTCAATGGTTGAACATTCAAGGGTTGAGCAGTCACAACTGCTGTAGGTTCATTAGAAATATTCTCTTCTTGTCTTTCTTGCCTTTCTTTCTCTTTCTCTTCTTTTTCTTTCCTTCTTTCTCTTAATTCCTTCACAGTTTGTTCCCAGTAACCAAAAGGTTTTTGAACAAGAACTGTAGATTTCTGAGCTGTAGACTTAGGGAGCTGTATAATCTTGTCTTCTTTGGAGCTTCCCTTAGTCTGATCTGATTGAGTTCTTTCTTCAGCTTGTTTACTCAATTCCATGGATAAAAATTTTGCAGCTTCTAGTTCTTTTTCCCATGATTTCCCAATGTTCTTCACATTTTCAAGGATATCATCAATAGCCTTTCCTCTTTCTTCAAATTCCTTCTCCATTCTGTTTTCCCCCTTTTTGCCAACATCAATGTGTGACAAAATGGTGTTAAGCTTGCTCATTAGATCAGTCTTCAAGGTCTTATACCCGGATATCATCTTTGTCATTTCTTTACTAATTCCTTTCCCTTCTATTTTCAGATTGAAGGAGTCATCCTTCATAAGCTTGATATCTGACTGTAGATTGGTGATTTCTCTTGATTTCTGACTACTTTCTTTTCTGATTTCTTCATTTTGAGCCATTAAGCTGTCCACAACAGCTTTGAAATTTTTCTCTAGAACTTTATTTTCCTCTGATCTTCTTTCCTCAAACTTCTATACTAGATCTTCCATGCCTCTCTTCACATTTTGAGAAATGATAACATCAGTGACTTGTTTTACTTGCTTCAGAATCTCTGCTTCAATCCCTTTGAATGATTCTTTCAAGTTCATTAATTGAGATATAACTTCTTTAGGTATCATCTGGGGAATTGTATCACTATCTTCTTCTTCAGAATCTCCTTCTCTAATGATCAACTCTTTTCCTTCCATACTTTTCTGAGCTTTTGAGGGTGCCAACTCTATAGCTGTAGAGTCTTCAGTAGATGTCTTCCTCTTGCTAGGAGTTAAAATTGCTTCAGTAGATAACTCAGCAATATAGTCATCAATGTTTTCTCTTTCAAGAGCTGAGTAACTCTAAAGTGGGGGAGTTCCATGTCTGTATATTTCTTCTAATGTAAACATTGTGGGTGGAGATTGATGGAAAATACTTGTGATAGGATTTGAAGTGTCCTTATCAATCTCTTTGGATGTCTCATCCACAATCTGCTCATCAGCTTGAACATTTTCAGAAGCTTGAACTCCAGTTTCAACAGTTTTCTCTTGAATTTAAGTTTGAACTTGGACTTGAGCACCACCCATTGGTGCATCATCATCATCATCATTATTATCAGGCTTTTCTTTGTGATCTTTACAAGGAGAGTCATCCTTTCTTTTCTCCTTTTCCTTTTCAGAATCCTCTTTAGCTTCATCAACATTCACTGGATCTGCAGCACTAGCTCCTGCAGACTCCATTAAAATAGCTTTCTTAGCCAAGATATTCAATCCTTCAGCTTCAGATATTTGTTTACTTCCTTCTCCAATCTTCTGTGGCACATCTTCATCACTATCTGTGCTTACCACATCATAGTCAACATCATATTGAGCTTCTGGATCTTCTTCAGTCATGAGAGCCACTCTCAAAGCTGCGGCTGCAAATTTGGTGATTTTATGCTTTGCAGTTTCTTCAGTGATAATCTGCTTTCCTTTTCCTTTCTCTTTCCTTCTTTTACTGACAATAAAATCATCAATAAAATTGGGCTTCATTAATTCATTTAAATCACTACAACTTGTCCAATCAACAACCCATTGGAACAAGTTTCTTTCCTTAGCTGCCAACTTCTCAAGCTCTTCTCTCACCAGCTTCCAATCCTCAAATTTTTGTTTTTTGTCTTCAAACTCTTCAGTCCTTTCAACTGGAACAATAGGGAGTTGTTCAGTTTCAGGTTCATGAACTTCAGCTTCTACAGTCTGTTCCACTGTGACTTGTTCTTCAGACTGCACAATTGGCAAGTCTACAGCTGTAGACTTGTCAGCTTCAACTTCAGTGGATTTCTTAGAATGAAGTTTCTTCTGCCTTTTCTCTCTATCAATCTCATCCTCAGAATCAGTAGATTCATCCACTAAAATCTTCCTTCTTACATTCTTTTTCTTCTTCTTTTCTGGTTCTTTTAGTGATCCTATAATGGTAAGAACCTTTTTCTCAGCTTTCTTCTTTCTCCTCTTAGATTCAGGAGCCATAGGGGCATCCATAGCTCCTCTTTTGAAATTGGCTCTTCCTATTATTCTGTGAGAAGTAATGGGTTTTCCTACATGCCCATTAAACAAAGAAAATCCTACTTCCTTTAGGATATAATTCAAGAACAAGCCAAAACCTTTGTTCTTTCCATCTTTCATCACATCAACACCAATATTCCTCAGAATCAATTCTCCAATATCTATCTTAATCTCTTTCACAAAAGCTATCATTAAATCCCACATTAAGATAGTACCAGTATCATGAGCACCAGTTCTACAAAATAAGCATTTATCTATAGCTTCATAAAGATAAACGTACTCAACTGCTAGCTCTGTTTTATTGAACGTTCTCTTCCAGTTCTTTGGAAATGGTTTCTTTTGTTAGGATATCTGTGTTAGATTTTTTGATGATATAATAAACCAATCAGTTTGTAATAGGACCAGCTGAACCTGTTAGTCGGCTGATGAGTAGTTAGGATTAGATAGGTTCGAGTGAGGGGGAATCTACCTTGCTGCCTAGAAGATCTGAAGCTATCATAGAGAAGAAGACCAACTGAGACCTTGAGAACTTAGCTAATTTTAGAGGACAGAAGATTTAAGCAGCTGACACTGGAGTATCGAGAGCAGATCATCAGAGGAGTTAACATCAACTGATATTAGAAGAGTCAGATCAGTTGATATCAGAAGAGACAGATGAGCTGATATCAGAAGATCAGCTGATCAGCTGAGAGCACGTCGCAGACAAGACAAAGACTATGGATAAAAGACATCTTCAGATGAAGTCAAGAAGATCAGCTGAGGTGCACACCAGCAGAACTACACATCAGCTGAGGTCCAAGTATCAGCAGACTGGTACACCAGCTGAGGAGACAGATCAGCTGAGGTCTTGTGTTCGGCCCAGATTCTTTGGAATCATTTTTAAGGGTTGACTTGCGACATAAAAGGAGGATTCCCAGAATAGAAGATCAATCAATTAAGGGGACAAACTTGATTGATTGTAGATCGTGAAGATTGACGGGAATCAAAATGGAGATTCAATCAATCACAATGATTGATTGAATACGAGATTATAGGTTCTCAGATTTCTAGTCTATTACAACGGCTAGTTATTTGATCCTATAAATTAGAGTAACAGTGATAATTTCAGTATCAGATTTTACACGCACATTAAGCTAGATAAAACTCTGTCAGAATTATCACTTGCACTAAAAAACCCCATTCATTCTTATTCTTTGTAAAAGCTTTGTAGAAGCTGTGAGAAGTCAATTGCGATTGTAGCATTGACAATTTGTAAGAGAGTAGTACTCTCAAAGTGTGTAAGTGAGTAAGTTAGTGGAGAGCCCTTCAACTCCGAACCACTATAAATCCCTTGCGTCTTATCTTATTTCTTTCTATTCTTAACTTGTGCACATCACCTAAAATGGATTTTCATTAAAAATGTTTCCGCACAATTCAAAGCCCACATCTTTCAAATTTAGACTACCTCAGTAGTCTACTGGTTTTCTGAATAACCAAAATAATTTGAAAAAGGTTTTTGAATCCTTACAAGTGTATTCAACCCCCCCCTTCTAGACTTGTTCAAAGGTATTCTTCCATAAAACCTGCCTTTGGGACCAACAAGTGGTATCAGAGCTGTGTGTCCAAAAGACCACAGCCTGAGAAAGCTTTTGGTGGTCACCTGGACAGATCCCTGAAAATCTATTTTTAGAAAATTGTGTTTGCTTTTTATCTAATCACTTGCAGATATGTCTTCCGACAAAAAGAGTGGATCCAAGACGAGGAAGTTGCCAGAGTTCTCCATAGAAGATTATGATTACTGGAAATTCAGAATGGAGAATCACCTTGGAGCCATTCATGATCGAATGCTGGATGTTCTGGAGGAAGGGTCAATCAAGTTTTTCTGGGAAGGAGTAAGTGATGGCAAGACTCCAGAAGCTGAGATCAGCGAAAGAAGGAAGACAGAGAAGAAGAAGAGTGAATTAAACGATGCTAAAAGAAAACTCTTCAACTTAGATCAAGTGGCCAGAACAGAGATCATCGAGACTCTCTCCAAAGAATATATAGAGAAAATCAAGAAGTGCAAAACCGCTAAGGAGATGTGGGAGAAACTCTCCTTGATGTGTGAAGGGACAGATCAAATCAAAGAGAACAAGCTTCAAACCGTTCTACATACCTTTGACACATTTAAAATGAAAGCTGATGAAACCATTGATCAGCTGGATATGCGGCTGACAAACATACTGAATAAGGCAAGCTCCTTAGGAAAGGATTACTCGGAGAAAGAGATTAATAACAAAATTTTGAGATCTCTTACTTCAAGAAGTAGAGTGAAGGTGACAGTAATTAAAGAGATAAAGAATCTATTTGAGATGAGTCATCATACACTGCTATCTCATCTGAAGGCATATGAGTTCGATATCCAAGAAGAAGACCAAGAAGATGAGACTCCAACTTCATCAGCCACAAAGAATGTTGCGTTCTCTGCTGCAACTGATAGTCAAGAGAAGTCCTCTACTCCAAAGGACATGAGCTTAAAGGAACAACTTGCTTTGCTGACCAAGAAGTTTGACAAGATGTGAAACAAATTCCAAAAATATATATCCCATTGGAAGAAAAATAAGAATGATTCTTCCAGAAAATACCAGAAGTCATCTGATGCCAGAAGACCATCAGATGAACAGGAGACCAGATACAAGTCTCTAGAGAGAAGGAGGGAACCAAGTCCCAGAAGATGAGGAGATGGTGTTTGCTTTACTTGCAACAAGCCAGGACATCTCAGTTATGATTGTCCTCAGCTTACCCCAAGGGAGAGAGAACAGAAGAGGATCAAGAGAGATCGCAGGTTCACTGATAAGAGAGTTCTGCTGGCAGAGGAGGAGAAGCAGGATATCAGCTCATCATCATCCTCATCTGATTTTGAATCAGAGGATGATATCTGCCTCATGGCTAAGGTAGAAGAGGTAAATTCTCCTACCCCCTCTGTTAGCTCATCTTGCTCCTCTACCTATTCTATGGAGTCAGATATACACAAGTTGTTATCTGATCTCCAATCCTCCTTAAAAGTTTGTTCTAAGCTGGAAGAGGAGAACACTAGTCTGAAAGCTGAAGTTCTAAGCTTGAGACAGGATCTGGAAAATGCTAGACTACCAGTGATATCCTATGACTCACAAGCTAACAAGTCTGCTGACTTAATAGCAAAATGTGAGGAACATGAGAAGCTGATAGAAAAGCTACTTTCTGAGAATACTATTTTGAGTGAAGAACATAATCGGCTGACAGCTAAGTTCGATGAACTCTTCAAGCAGAATGAACTAACAATCAAAAATTCACAGCAGCTTCAGCTGAAAGTGGACCAGCTGACTAAGGCAAAGAATGTCGTGTCTGAAATAGCTGAGTCTTCACAAACTGTGAATGACAAAATGGGTCTTGGTTATCCCAAACCCAAACCACAAAAGAAGAAGAAAGGTGACAATGGATTAATTAGGGATCCTTGAAAGGGTAAAGGGCCAGCTGAGCCTGCATCTGGATCAGAAGGGCAAAAGAGCAGAGGGACAGAAAAGGTCCCAGCTGGACAGAAGAGCTCCAAAGCTCAGAAGTCTGCTGGTGATCACAAGGTTTCAGCAGAGCAAAAGAGTACTAAAACTCAGAAGCCTGCTGACAACCAACATAAGTCCAAAGCTCAGAAGCCCCGAGACCAGAAGAGGAATCCAAGTCATAGCTCAGCTAAGACAAGGAGACCTCAGCAGAGGAATGATAAGCCTGGGTCATCTCAGCAGAGTAAACCCAAGCGAAACAGACCTCAGCCCTGGGTTACTTTTAATGTAACCAAATTAGGCAAGCCTTCACCGACTAAGGTATATGAGTCATTCGGAGGCTCAAGCCGAAATTATCCTTTTGAGCAGCCCACCTACAAACTTGCTGTTATCACTCATCGCCCCAGAAAAGATCCTCTGAGGGAGATAATTTTTGTGGACAAATATGGTAGAAGGTTGAGATCTCCTAAACCTCATAAGGATGATCTCTACCTGTGGATCCAGAAAGTTGATACTAACCAATCAGGACCCAAACATAGGGTACCTAAAGCCTGAGTTTTAATTTCAGGTAAACTCTAGCTCTATAGAAAGAGGAGAAGCCAAGGGCCATGTCTGGTACATTGATAGCGGTTGTTCGAAGAATATGACCTTTGAGAAGCATCTCCTTCAGAACTTTGTAACGCTTGATGGGCCTAGAGTTGTGTTTGGTGAAAACAATTTTGGAGTCACCAGAGGAGTAGGCACCTGCTGATCAAAGGAACAAGAGTTGAAGAAGTCTACTATGTAGAAGGGCTCATGCACAATCTTCTATCTGTATCTCAATTCTATGACAAGGGATATTCAGTAAGATTCTCTAAGAACTCTTGTCTTGTTATTAATGATTTAAATGAGCAGGTGCTACTAACTGGCCTCAGAAGAGGTAATATGTATCTTGCAGATTTTGCAAGTTGTCCAGCTGACTCATGTTTGGTTGCTAAAAGCTCATCAGAGATCAGCTGGCTCTGGCACAAAAGACTAGGTCATCTGAACTTCAAGACTCTTAACAAGGTTGCAAGGAAGGGTCTAGTCAGAGGTCTACCAAATGAGGTGTTTGCATCTGAGCAGAAGTTTGATGCCTGTCAGAAAGTGAAGCAAACTAAAGCCTCATTCAAAGATGTGCAGAGTACTTCAACAACAAAAGCAGTCTAGCTGCTTCATATGGACTTGTTTGTACCTGTCTCACCTCTTAGCTTTAGTGGAAGAAAGTACACACTGGTGATTGTTGATGACTATACAAGATTCACTTGGGTAGTGTCTTGTTCAAGAAAAATGAGACTATGGTCAAGATGTTGGAGTTGTTCAAGAGGATTCAGAAGGAGCTGGACCTCAGCATAGTCAGAATCAGAAGTGATAAAGGTACTGAGTTTCTTAACTCTGTTGTTTCTGACTACTGCAGGGACAATGGTATTCAGCATGAGACATCAGCTGCCAGAACACCTCAGCAGAATGGATTAGCTGAGGGAAGAAACAGAACCCTCAAGGAGGCAGCAAGGACTATGTTAGCTGAATATCAGACTCCTCAAAGGTTTCGGGCAGAAGCCATCAATACTGCATGCTTCATCCAAAATAGGTATCTACCAGTCAAGAGACATGGGAAGACTCCTTATGAAATGTACAAGGGTAAAACTCCTAACCTTTCCTCTGTCCATATTTTTGGGTGTAGGTGTTTCATCCATGACAATGGAAAGACTAAATTAAAGACTTTTGATGCTAAGGTTGCTGAAGGAATATTCTTAGGATATTCTGGAAGTAGCAAAGCCTATAGAGTCTTTAATAAAGTTTCTCTCTGTGTGGAGGAGACACCCCATGTTGTATTTGATGAATCTATTCATGAGTACAACAAGGAGAAGCTAGCTGAAGAGGTGGATCAACTGAATCTGTTAGACAAGCCAGATCTGATTAAGGTAGTGGTACCTAGGACAGAATCAGATTAAGATTCAGATGATGAGCCCAAATCAGCTGATAAGCCCTCATCAGCACAAGATGTTGGCATATTGACTCCTGACACTAACCAAGGGGGAATATCAGACAAGACCCAAGAGGAGCAGACTATGGCACCTCAAAGGGGCAAGAAGAAGGTGTCTGACTTCCCAGCTGAACAGATTCTAGGAGATCCAAGTGTAGGTGTTCAGACCAGAAGAAAGCTAAACTTGGGTGCTCAATTCAGCTGTTATGTGTCTCTGATAGAACCCAAGAATATCCATGAAGCTCTTGAAGATCCAAACTGGATTGTAGCTATACAAGAGGAGCTAAACCAGTTTGCAAGACAAGAAGTTTGGACTCTAGTTGAGAGGCTCAAACATCAGAAGGTCATAGGCACTAAGTTGGTCTTTAAGAACAAAAAGGATGAAAATGATGTGGTGGTAAGAAACAAGGTAAGGCTAGTAGCTCAGGGGTATTCACAGTCAGAAGGGATTGACTATGATGAGACATTTGCTCCTGTGGCAAGACTAGAAGCCATCAGATTGTTTCTTTCCTATGTTGTTTTCAAAGGGTTCAAGGTATATCAAATGGATGTCAAGTCAGCTTTTCTAAATGGAATCCTGGCAGAAGAGGTCTATGTGGAACAACCACCAGGATTTGAGATTGGGAACAAGGTTTATAGGTTGTAGAAGGCTTTATATGGACTAAAGCAGGCACCTAGAGCTTGGTATGATACTCTATCACAGTTCCTACTGGATAGTGGATTCAGCAAAGGAAAGATAGACAAAACCTTGTTCAGAAAAGAAGATGGAGATGATATCCTCTTAGTGCAGATCTATGTGGATGATATCATCTTCGGCTCTCCCAACAAGCAGATGTGTGATCAGTTTAGCAAGCTGATGACCAGCAAGTTTGAAATGTCCATGATGGGGGAGATAACTTACTTCCTTGGACTGCAAGTGAAGCAGATGTCCAATGGAACTTTCATTAGCCAAGCTAAGTATGCCAAGAATCTAATAGAAAAGTTTGGAATCAGTAGCAGCAGAGAAGCTAAGATTCCAATGATGGCAAACTTTAGCATGGATCCAGATGAGGCTGGTGAGAAAGTGGATCAGACACAATATAGAGGACTTATTGGTTCTCTGCTGTATCTCACTGCCAGCAGACCTGATATCAGCTTTGCAGTAGGGGTATGTGCAAGGTTTCAGGCAAATCCTAAGAAATCTCATCTGGAAGCAGCAAAAAAGATTGTTAAGTATTTGAAGGGTACTTACAATCTAGGCCTCTGGTATCCAGCTGATGATAACTTTCAGCTGAGTGGGTATTCAGATTCTGACTATGGAGGGTGCAAGATTGATAGGAAATCAACCTCTGGCACATGTCAGTTTCTGGGAAGTAAGCTGATATCTTGGTTTTCCAAGAAACAGACTTCAGTAGCTACTTCCACAACAGAAGTAGAGTACATGGCTGCTGGTAGTTGCTGTTCTCAGCTGCTCTGGATCAGACAACAGCTGAGAGACTACCATGTGATCACAGAAGAGATACCCATCTTCTGTGATAGCACAAGTGCAATAGCCATTACTCAGAATCCAGTTCTCCATACCAGATGTAAGCATGTGGACATAAGACATCATTTTCTTCGAGATCATGCTGAGAAGGGCGATATCAGGATGGAGAAGATTCATACGGAGAAGCAGAGAGCAGATGTGCTTACCAAACCTTTAGCAGAGGTAAGATTCAGAGAATTAGTAGCAGAGTTAGGAACGGTAGATGGAGGTGCAGTTATCTAGGAAGGAAGTTTTTGGGTAAATGGGTAGTCAGCTGGTATCCAGCTGAGGACTATTCTGCTGATGTAATCAGCTGATCCTCACATCAACTGATCTGGTATGTCTTCTTATTCTTTCTTTTCTTTTCTCTATCTTGTTATGTCTAACTTGATACAGGGATAAGTTATGAAAGTCAGACAAGGCCACCTTGCTTCAGCTGGTTCATGTTAGCTGACTATATATAGACCCAGATGAGCAGAGAAGATTTTCATGAAAATCACTCTTATCAGCTGACTTTGCCACGTCAGCTTCTCGATAAGTATTTCTATTTTATTTCTTCATGTCGGTTTTAAAATTTCTTTTTGATATAAAATCTTTTCAAAAATTAACAAATCCCGTATTTCTAAAAATAATTTTAGAAAATTGGCAATCAAATCTTTTTTCTTACAAAAATTCGGGGATTTATTACCTTTTTCAAAATAAGGTGTCAGTTGTAATTAATTTCTCACCGCCTAAAATTTCTCAAAAAGCTTTTTCATCATTACCTTTTTCAAAAAGATGAATCTTTTGGCGGTCAAAACCTTTCGAAACCCTGACACCTACGCATCACCTCCAAAATTCTCAAAGGTCATCTAATTTGGACCTTTGATTTGTGTGATGCAAAATACAAATCTATGATCAAAATTGATCGATTTTAATTTTAGAAAAGCTGCTCATCTCGTTCGATTCATATATATACCCCCTTTAACCTCTTTCTGAAAACCTTTTGCTCCTAAATCTTTCTTCTCTTAGTATTCCTGCATATTATTCTCTGTGCACTTAATCTCTGTTTGGAAGGTATGGCATCCAAAGCTATGCAAAAGATGTTCAAGGAAAAGATGTACGCAGAGATGTGTGTCGATTACGACACAACTAGGGTTCCAGAGATTCGGGAAATCCTTAACCTTCTTCAACATCACAATCTCCGAACTTTCATCTCCATGACCCCCCCTGACCATAAAACCCTAAACTTTTACGCCTTTCAATTCCTTCTCAAGGCCCAGTTCAGTTCAAACTCCATAGGCTCCTTGGTTGATGAAAAAGCTGTTGTGATTTCCAAGGATGCGGTTGCTGATCTCTTTGGCTTATCCTCCACTGGTGTTCTACCACATAAGTACAAGGAAGTCGACTACCTGGATACCTTCAAGTTAATGGCCAGGAAGAGTCATAGGGATACCACCATAAATCTGAAGAAGTCCATGTTGAGGAGACGATTCTGATTTTTTATGGATGTGGTGACCAAGGTCATCTTGGCAGAACAGGGGAGTTTGGACGCCATTACCAAACTTTGCGTGAGCGTGGCCCGCACGATCCTTGATGGGGTGCGAGCAGACTGGGTGAGTCTGCTATGGTTCCTCTTGGAACAGGAGTCCAAAAGATGTATTACCAAGGAAGTGAGTGGACAACAGGTTTACAGCTTCAAGTCAAAGTGCTCCATGGCTACCAAGATTACTATAATCTTGGATCATCTGCTGCCCCAACACAAGTGGGATGAAGATTGGGTTGTTGAGTACAACCACACCAAGTTTCTAAGGGGAAGTAACTTGGATGTCATTGGGCCAGCTGACAAAGATTCCAGAGCTGATCCAATAGCTGCTGCCCCTGGTCCTTCTGCTGGTCATGGAAAGAAGCAGAAGAGGAAGGCTTCAAAGCCTGCTGGAGGGGGAAGAAAGAAGAAATCCAAGAAAGAAACCACTCCTGTCCAAAGGAAGCTCTCCTTTGATTCTGATGCAGATGATGATACTCCTGTGCTGAGCAGTCTGAAGAAGAAGAAATCTTCAGCAGAGAGGGCTACTCTGCTGGTTGATGAGTCTTCTGATGAAGAAGAAGAGCAGGCTGTGGAGGAATCAGCTGAGAGGGCTGGTTCAGATGAGGATTCTGCCTCTGGCTCTGATGGAGGGGAAGAAGAGTCAGCAGAGAGGGAATCAGCTGAGCCTTCAGTAGCTGAGACAGAGGTTCTCCATTCCTCTGAAGATGAACCATCAGTGGATACACCTTTAGCTGCCTCACCCATCAGGTCAGCTTCACCTTCTCCCTTATCTGATCCTTCCCAACACCTTTCCCCTTCAACTTCACAAATCCCAGCTGGCAATGAACCAGAGGAGATAGCTACATCTGGTGAGCCTTCAGCTATTCCCAAACCCTCTCACCCTGAACCAATTAATCTTGAAAACCCCAACTCCCCCACAGAAATGGCCAAACAAGCACGCCTATCTCACCATCATTCAAAAGGGCCTCTTGAACGAGGGATGATAATAACCGCCCTAGCCCACATATTCCTCTATATCCCAGAACTTAACCCATACCCTGCCTATCAAGACATTCTTGCAGATGGTCTTACCTGGGCACAAGCAAGAGAAGGGCCAGTTACTTTCTTCCTGGAACTGATAAAGGAGATGGGGGGAAGCTGCATTTACTGAGTGGGAAGAAATCTTGATGGATGCCTTGGAGGTTAAGGCACCATCCCAGCTGACATCCCCTGAAGGGTTGAGGAAGGTTGCTCGTGCTTTATTGCTTAAAGATGGGGTTGCGCTGGATTGCCCAGAAATAGCTGAGTCTGAGTTCATCCCTCCAGCTGCAAACTTTGAGATCACTCCAGCTGATCAGGTAACCCCTACAATCTTAGGTCAGCTTAAAGATTATTTTGATGATCACATCAGGGAGGTCAAAGCCACTCTTTTGGCTGCCAAGTCTGCTGCCCCCTCCCTGAATGAAAAACATGTTCATCACGTTCTACTGGATCATCGAAATAAGCTGAAAGAAGCTATGGAGGAAAGCTTGTATGCTACCAGGATAGAATTCTTCCAAACTCTACAGCATTTCAAGTCAACAGCCAGGGCTTTTACTGATGATGCTTCTGCTACCCTCGCTGCTGAATCTGAGAGATTCAGACTGGTCTCTGAAAGGTTGGAAGGGCAAATTGCTGAATGCAAAAATGGTCAGGAGGACCTGAAAGCCATTGTGGATAATCTTCCTACTTCTCTACCCTCTACTTCGATGATTGATGATATCAAAAAGGGGGAAGAGAAGAACTCAGCTGCTATTGCTGCTCTGCAATCTGAGATGGCCTCTCTGAGTGCTCTACTGGTAGACAATCATGGTGTTCTGTCTGCTAGAGTAGAAAATGTTGAAGATTATATCAACACCAGAAAGATTGCAGCCCAGAAGACTCAGGAGCTAAGAGATCACAAGATAGCTGAGGCCCTGCAGAGGCAAGAAGTGGTTGCTGAGGAAAGAGAGAAAAAGAAAAGGATTATGAATGCTGAATTAGATGAGAAGCTGGCTAAGGAGTTGCAGCTAGCTGAAAAAGAAACTCCAGAAGAGAGGAGGAAGAGGCAAGAAAGGGAAATGAATGATGAGCTTGAGAGACGATATCAGAGGAAGCTGAAGAAGCAAGGGAAGGTAGTCTCTCAATACAGCAGGACTAGAAGTGGAAAATACATTCGAGATCTAAATGAGCCTTTGGTTGACAGACCAATTGATATGTTCTACAATCAATTGTTTGATTAGCTGGTGCATCTTTGGAAAACCATTAAGGCTAAGACCATGATCCACTTCTATGTTCTCAGAGGAGAAGATACCCGAGGAGAAAAAGAGAAGAATGTTGAGTTCAGAAACTGGTTGAAGGAGACCTTTCCAAGATTCTTCAAAGCTATTTCTGATGAGATGCTTAAGCTGGATGTTCAGCCAGAGTTGCCAGAGATTGACTACCTTCCAACTCCAACTGATGAGAGTGAGAAGATAGACTGGGTGGAAATCAGGAAGCATTGGTTGCAGATTACACAACTTATTCCACAACTCTCTGATAATTCTCTGCCAGCTCTGAAGGAGATTGAGAAAAGATTCCTTGACTGGTTGCAAGTTCCTCTCAACAACAGAAGACCTCTCCTCATGTAATAGTCCAGCTGAGTCAGCTGAGGATTAGGTACTTTCATTCTGATTGTACTCTCTCTTTTGATTTAATAAAGCTTTATGATCCCAGACAACTTCTTGTTGTCAGCTGTGTTTTTATTCTGTCTAAAAGATCTTATTTAAAGATCTTCTTTTCTGTCCTATGATGATCTTAATTTTGATTGAATATGCTTATCTGTTGAGATCAGTTGAGTTGGTTTTGATATCATCAAAAAGGGGGAACTTGTTAGGATATCTGTGTTAGATGTTTTGATGATATAATAAACCAATCAGTTTGTAATAGGACCAGTTGAACCTGTTAGTCAGCTGATGAGTAGTTAGGATTAGATAGGTTCGAGTGAGGGGGAATCTACCTTGCTGCCTAGTAGATCCGAAGCTATCATAGAGAAAAAGACCAGCTGAGACCTTGAGGACTTAGCCGATTTTAGAGGACAGAAGATTTAAGCAGCTGACAGTGGAGTATCGAGAGCAGATCATCAGAGGAGTTAACATCAACTGATATCAGAAGAGTCAGACCAGTTGATATCAGAAGAGACAGATCAGCTGATATCAGAAGATCAGCTGATCAGCTGAGAGCACGTCGCAGACAAGACAAAGACCATGGATAAAAGACATATTCAGACGAAGTCAAGAAGATCAGCTGAGGTGCACTCCAGCAGAACTACACATCAGCTGAGGTCCAAGTATCAACAGACTGGTACACCAGCTGAGGAGACAGATCAGCTGAGGTCTTGTGTTCGGCCCAGATTCTTCGAAATCATTTTTAAGGTTTGACTTGCAACATAAAAGGAGGATTCCCAGAATAGAAGATCAATCAATTAAGGGGACAAACTTGATTGATTGTAGATCGCGAAGATTGACGGGAATCAAAATGGAGATTCAATCAATCACAATGATTAATTGAATACAAGATTATAGGATCTCAAATTTCTAGTCCATTACAACGGCTAGTTATTTGACCCTATAAATTAGAGTAACAGTGATAATTTCAGTATCGGATTTTACATGCACATTAAGCTAGACGAAACTCTGTCAGAACTATCACTTGCACTCAAAAACCCCATTCATACTTATTCTTTGTAAAAGCTTTGTAGAAGCTGTGAGAAGTCAATTGCGATTGTAGCATTGACAATTTGTAAGAGAGTAGTACTCTCAAAGTGTGAAAGTGAGTAAGTGAGTAAGTTAGTGGAGAGCCCCTCAACTCCAAGTTGGATTGAGGAGAGTGGATGTAGGACAGTTGGTCCGAACCACTATAAATCCCTTGCGTCTCATCTTATATCTTTCTGTTCTTAACTTGTGCACATCACCTAAAAATGATTTTCATTAAAAACGTTTCCGCACAATTCACAGCGCACATCTTCCAAATTTAGACTACCTCAGTAGTCTACTGGTTTTCTGAATAACCAAAATAATTTGAAAAAGGTTTTTGAATCCTTACAATTCTATTCAACCCCCCCCCCCCTTCTAGACTTGTTCAAAGGTATTCTTCCATAAAACCTGCCTTTGGGACCAACATCTTTGCAGTGAATCTCCTCCAGTATTTATCATCTTCTTCTGCAAAGTTGAGGTTGTCATGTGCATCACCTCTAGTTCTCAAGTGTAAAGCTCTGCAAATATCACCAGCTGTAATATTCACATTCTTTCCTTGCATATTAACTGATAGAGTCTTCCTTTCAGCATCTGCTTCAGCATTCTGGTAGAACTCATGAACTATCTTGTCATCATAAGCTCCAGGAATATGAGTCAGGCAATATTGAACACCTTGATTCACTATGTGCTTCACAACATTTTCCATCGCATCAGTGGGGTGCTTCTTCAATATCTCATCAAAATCGAATAAAGCTCCAAATATAACTTTCATCGCCATGTTTCTTAGTTTCTTTGAGTAGGGGATGGGGAGTGTTTAAGGTTTCAGGTAAGGGTTCGTAAGTGTAAAAGTAAGATATAAAAGGATGAAGAATCCTTTAAATATCTTTCCTAAAACAACCATTAGTAACAGGGGTATAACGGTCTTTGACCTAAAATTTATGAGCTTTTGAATTCTGAACCAAATTTATAATTAAATTTGTCCAAAAATCTAACTCACATAAAATTTAATTCCATTTAAAATGTCACACGTGCTCAAACATTTTATTAACCAAAATGTTTGAATAAATCCAAAATTTATGTAACTTAGTACAAAATTTTCTGAATTATGTAGTGCTTCATTTAATCATCAGAATTGTACACAGTACTGTAAGTTCACTAAGTTTGCAGTTGACATTCTTCGAATTTTTGAAATTATACAGTTGGTAAGGAATTTGCAGCTGCAATTTTCCTTTCTACTGAATTTTCAATTTTCATGGCTTGTCTTTGCAATTTAATGATTTTCACATAATCTTTTTACAATTCCAATATTCCCAAATTACCTCTCAAGTTTGAGAATCTTAATTCACATAAAGGTTTAGTGAAAATATCATAAAGATTCAAATCAGTATGAATCTTTGTTAATTTTACATCCTTTCTTTGAACATGATCTCTTATGAAATGATGTCTTACATCAATGTGTTTTGATCTAGAGTGTAAAACTGGATTTTGTGTAATAGCAATAGCACTTGTATTATCACAAAATATAGTTGTTTCTCTTGATTCAATCCCATAGTCTTGTAATTGATACTGCATCCATAAGATTTGAGCACAACAACTTTCAGCAGCAATATATTCTGCCTCAGCTGTAGATAGAGCAACTGAATTCTGTTTTTTACTGTGCCATGCCACCAACCTTTCACCTAGGAATTGACAAATCCCACTAGTACTGTTCCTATCAATCTTGCAGCCTGCAAAATCTGAGTCAGTGTACCCAATGAGTTCAATTCCTCCTTCTTTAGGATACCATAATCCTAAATTTTGTGTGGATTTGACATACTTGATGATTTTCTTTACAGCATTTAAGTGTGATTCCTTAGGATTCACTTGGAATCTAGCACATACCCCAACTGCAAACATGATATCAGGTCTGCTAGCTGTAAGATATAGCAATGATCCAATTAGTCTCCTATATTTGGTTACATCAACACTTTTGCCATTCTCATCTTTGTCAAGATTCACAGAAGGTGTCATAGGTATATTGGTAGGCCTAGAACAATCCATTCCAAATCTCTTTATAAGCTCTTGAGTATATTTAGCTTGATTGATGAAAATTCCATCTTTCATTTGCTTAACTTGTAATCCCAAAAAGAAATTTAGATTTCCCATCAAGCTGATTTCAAATTTCTCAGTCATGAGCTTAGAGAATTTTCTACACAATTCCTCATTGGTTGAGCCAAAGATTATGTCATCAACATAGATTTGGACAAGCAAAATATCATTCCCATGTTGTAATCTGAATAAGGTTTTGCCAACCATTCCCTTTTTGAATCCATTTTTGATCAAATGATCACATAGGTATCATACCATGCTCTTGGTGCTTGTTTAGGTCCATAAAGGGCTTTTCTAAGATTATAAACCTTGTCTTCAGCTGTAGATTCCTCAAATCCTGGTGGTTGTTCAACATACACTTCTTCAGAAAGTAAACCATTGAGAAATGCACTCTTTACATCCATTTGATAGACTGTAAAGTTCATATGTGCAGCATAGGCTAGAAATATTCTTATAGCTTCTAATCTTGCAACTGGGGCAAAGGATTCATCAAAATCTATGCCTTTCAGATTGACAATAGCCTTGAGCAACTAGCCTTTCTTTATTTCTGGTTACAATTCCATCTTCATCAAGTTTGTTCTTGAATACCCACCTAGTTCCAATCACTTTGTGATTTCTAGGTCTTGGAACAAGTTCTCATACTTGATTTCTTTCAAAACCATTCAATTCTTCTTGCATTGCAATAATCCAATTGACATCTTGCAGTGCTTCATGAATATCAGTAGGTTCAGAAGATGAAAGAAATGTAGCAAACATTGCCTCATGGATTTGTTTTCTGGTTCTTACAGCATCTGATGGATTTCCAATTACATGCTCAGGGGGGTGATCTTTCAACCAAATCATATCTGACACAGGTTCTAATCCTTGATCATTGTTCTCTACAACTGTAGATTCACATACTGCAGACTTATCAAGTCCTTTTGTTGGTGTTTCTTCTTCTGTTTGAACATTCTCATAGACTATGTCTTTTACATTCTCTAATGGTGGTAACTCAACAATTATAGTGCCAAAGCCTTTGTTGGTCAAATCTACAGGAGTTTTGATCTCAACATAGTGTTGTTGACTTGTAACTGTAGAGTTGTCCTCCTTAGAGTCTTCAATAATTTCTTCAGGGGAGTTGTGTTGTTCATAAAAAATATCATGTTGTGACTCTTCCACAATCATTAATCTCTTGTTATACACTCTAAATGCTTTGCTAACATTAGAATAACCTAGAAAGATACCTTCATCTGACTTTGAATCAAAAGTCTTAAGATATTCTTTCCCATTATTCAGTATGAAGCATTTGCATCCAAAAATGTGTAGATAAGAGATATTGGATGTCCTTCCTTTCCATAACTCATATGGAGTCTTCTTATGATCCTTAACAATCAGGTATCTATTCTGGGTATAGCATGCAGTGCTTGTAGCTTCTGCCAAAAATTTCTTAGGTAACTTTGCTTCAACAATCATGGTTCTTGCAGCTTCCTTGAGTGTTCTATTCTTTCTTTCAGCAACTCCATTTTGTTGTGGGGTTCTAGCTGCAGAGTATTCATGCAGTATGCCATAAAGTGAACAATACTCTTCAATCACTTGATTTGTAAATTATATTCCTCTATCTGATCTGATCTTCACAATCTTCAGATTTTTTTCATTTTGAATCCTTCTTAACAGTTCTGGTAACCGCTATAGAGATTCACTCTTCTTTCTTAGAAACACAGTCCAAGAAAATCTTGAGTAATCATCTACAACTACCAAAGTATACTTCTTCCCACTTATACTTACTGGTTCTATGGGTCCAAAAAGATCCATATGTAGTAATTCAAGTGTTCTTGAAGTGCTTGAGTGAGTTTTGCTTTTAAAAGTCTTCTTGATTTGTTTCCCTTTGACACAAGCATCACATAAATGTTCCTTCCTGAACTTAGTATTTGGCAAACCTCTTACAAGTTTGTTATTCACAAGTTCATTCATGGTTTTGAAGTTTATGTGATTCATTCTTTTGTGCCATAGCCAACTAACTTCATTGGAACTATTAGCTAGAAAGCAGGTTGTTTCAGCTGCAGAGTTCCACTCTACAAGGTAAACATTCCCTTTTCTAGTTCCTGTCAGTTTAGTGGTTTTGGATTCAACATCTTTGACTATGCAAGTGTCTTGTGTAAAGTCTACAGTGTAGCCTTTGTCACAAAATTGACTCACACTAAGCAAGTTATGCTTTAAACCATCTACCAAATACACATCATTGATCTGAACATTTCCTTTGAGTAGACATCCTGATCCTTTAGTTGTTCCACTTGCATTATCTCCAAAAACAACTTTAGGACCTTTATGATCTTTCAAAATTTGTAGCAAACTTCTATCTCCAGTCATATGTCTTGCGCACCCACTGTCTATGTACCAAATCTCTCTTTTGGTGGTTGTAAAATGTCCCTGCAAAATAAAGTAAGTTATTTAGGAATCCAATACTTTAGATTTCCTCCAGTGTTACTCTTTGCAATCCAAGACTTTTTGGGAGCTGTAGAGTTGTTAATTCTACAGTTCTTGCTTGATCATCCTCTTTGAGTGCTTGAAGAGGGAGACATATCTGACATATTTCCATTCCAGAATCTATCAAAGTTAAGTCTTCTTTCCATATTCAATTTATGATAGACTTCTTCTTCTGACTGTAGGTTTGATTCTGCAGTTTGTTTCAAAGTTATGTTTTGGAACATATTTGAGACATCTTCTTCAAAATCATCCATGATCTCCTTGATCTTTTGTTGTCTTCTTGGTGATAATTCTTTGAATGAATTCAAGAATTTCAAATCTTCTTGCTGTAGGGTTGAGTCTACAGTTTCTTCAGGGGTTGTTTCTTTGATAAACTTTCTTTCAGGCCTTGGAATTGACTTTTGTAAATATTTCATCCAGACACAAGGATTATATCCTATTCCAGTCAAATCCTTTGAGTGCCTTTGCTCAGACAGCATCTTCTTCAATTGTTTGGATGATTTTCCAAAACAATCTAACTTCTTTTGATAATAAGCATTGTGTTCTTCAAGTTCAGCTATCATCAGTTCTTGATTTCTGATTGTTTCCTTCAATTCAACACAATCTGCAGCTCTACAACTTCCTTCATTGAAAAGTTCTTGATTGTCTTCCTTCAGAAAACTGTAACCTTCCTTTAGTTCTTGTAGAATCTGCAATTGTTTCTCAGCATCTTCCACTCCAGCTAACAAAGCTTTCCCATGTTTTCTTCTAAGATCTTTATTTTCCTCTTGGAGTCTTTGGATTGCACTTAGCATGTCACTGGAAGAATCCTTTTCTGTAATATAACTTGATGATGATGAGCATACCTCTTTATCTTTAGCCATAAGACAGATCAGGGCTTCTTCATCTGAGTCTGTAGAGTCTGAGTCCTCTAAGTCTGCAGTTGACTTTTGAGAAGAAGAGGGACAGTCTTCCTGGTTCTTATCACACTCAGAAAGTAGTGCTCTAATTCTCTCCTTGTCAAACTTTTTCTTTTTATCTCTCCTAAGTCTCTTTTCTTCATCAGTGTACTTTTCAGCTTTTGGGTATGGATAATCTTTGATGTAGTGTCCTGGTTTTCTGCAGTTATAGCACAAGTAAGTTGAGTTAGGTGTTGTAGATTTCACCTTAACATCTTCCTTTGGTGTGAACTGCTTCTTCTTGGTCCATTTGCCAAACTTCTTGAGCTGCTTTATGAAAAGAGCCAAGTCTTCATCATCAGAACTTGTAGTTGTAGGGTTGTCAGCAACTAGAGCTGTAACCTTACTGCTGTCAGGTTCTTTTCTCCTGCTTATGCCAAATTCATAAGCTTTGAGGTCTGAGAAGAGTTCAAAGGTGGATATCTTAGATAAATCCTTTGATTCTCTCATAGCAATGACCTTCATGTCCCATTCAGAAGGTAAGCCTCTGAGAACTTTCATGTTCATTTCTCTTTGTGAGTACTCTTTACCAAGTGAGTCTAGCTCATTGAGAATCTCAATGAATCTTGATTCAAACTTCTCAAGAGTTTCACCAGATTTCATCTTGAAGTTCTCAAACTTTTGAACTGCTATCATGAGTTTGTTTTCCTTGATTTGTTCAATTCCTTCACAAATCTTTTTCAACTTTTCCCATATATCTTTTGCAGTTTTTGATCTTGCTAAACACAATTTTATCAAGTGAATGATAAATAGTGGTCTTTGCAACATTTTCAAGGTTGGACCTTCTCTTGTCATCCTCAGTCCATTCCCTTCTGGGTTTGGGGATAATCTGAGCTAGTCCAGCTGACTGATCAACTGTAGTGTTGACCTTCACAATAGGTATAAGGCCATCCTCTATGATAGACCACGTCTCATCATTGATTGCAAACAAATGTGCTTGCATTCTAATCTTCCATTCATCATAGTCCTCAGCAGAGAACATTGGAACCTTGGATTTCACCATCTTAGGAGCCATGCAAGTACGCAGGTGTGTTTTTCAAAAACCAAAAGGATCTAACTAGGTACTGATCAAAGCAGTGGCAAGCCAACTGCTCTGATACCACATGTTGGTCCCTTAAAGTAGTCAAGGTCTAGAGGGGGGGTGAATAGACCTTGAGTCCAAAAATAGATTTTCAAACTTTTCAAAAAGGATGGATTCTAGAACCTTACAGTAGCTCTTTTTTTTTAAGTTTAGAATAACAGGTCTACAAGAATTTTAGAAATTGGACCACAAAGGTTACAGCTGTAGACTAGCAAGTCAGCAGCTGCAGAGTTAAAAAACTTTGCAAAATAAACAAATCACTTGTACACAAAATATCAGAGGAGTTCTCACAATTAGAATTGTATTGAGAATACTCTAATGTGCAGCGGAATAAAGTGAGTGGTAATGAAAAACAATGTAAACTAGACTTAACAGTTGAGTGACTTATGAAAGTCTACAGCTATAGAGTCAGTTTCTGTGAAAATCACAAGGGTTTTATGCACTTCAAGTTTTAAAACAATGATGAATGTAACAAGTAAATTAAATATGCAGTACAAGAATATAAAGAGCAATAAGTAAATAGACTAGGTTTATAGTGGTTCAGTGTCTATAAAGAGATAACCTACATCCACTGTTACACCTCTCAAGTGCCAAATTCACTAAGAAATGATCACAAAGATCAGTACAAGTAGTTCCCCCTTAGAACTAGGTTCACTCAGATTCCTATTCTTAAAAGAGATAAACTACCCTATTCACTCAGAATATCAACTCACAAAGAGTTTTATAAACCTCACAAAGAGATATCTACACTAAATAGAAATATAATCAGGTGAGGGAACAACAAAAAAAAGTGTGATTCACTCTAAGAAAATCCTAACCAACTATCCTATGAATCACAAAGAATAAAGACAGAGTAAGCTCTCTCAGAATATGCTGGCTGTAGACATGCTTAGGTTGAATGCTTGTATGCTCGGGGTTGTTGTTGTTGCTTCCTCTGAGGACTTCTTCTATTTATAGATTGAGTGGTGTGACTTATCCGTTGAGAATTTCAAATTTGAAATTCAGATAAGGCTCCTCTCTCTCTATTGGCATGTGTGAAGTGGTCCTTATCCTTCACACTAGGTAGTACTGATTGTACTATATCCTTTCCTTCAGAATTCTGGCCTTCTTTGTAACTAATCTTCATTATCCTCCAGAATAAAGGAAAAATTTCCACTTAAGTAAAGTTTAGTGAGTGCTCAAAGGCTACACTAATAGTCCTTAAGGGTCTTCTTAATCTTTAATTAATTTCAGACTTGTACTTCATCTTCAAATGGTTCTTTGCAGCTGTAGAGTCTTCAACCTTGCAGCTGTAGAGTCCTGTCAATATCAAAAATCGGCTGTAGAGAAACCTTACAGCTGTAGGATCATGTCTTGACTGTATAGTGATCAAATATACAGCTGTAGACTTTACTTAAAACTATATATTTCAAACGCCAATTTCCTCAATACAAGTGTTAGACAAATATCATCAATTAAACACATTGTTTTGCACACATCAAAATCTAAACAAAGGTACTAACAGTATGTTAAAAGAAAATCAAGAACATATCAAAAAATATATTATTAAAATAATCAAGAATATAATATATTATAAGATTTATTTTCTTACGATTTCTTGAATTTACATATATGTGTATTAATGATTTATAATATATATATATATATATATATATATATATATTTACATGACCACACTCACACACAAGCATACAACAAGTTTAAACAAAATTTAACCTGAAAACCTGCTATAATTTTTTTTTCAATAGCATAACATTATATCAAACCCAACAACTTGTTCACATTCACAAAAATAGTTTCAAACTATACAAGCAAAACTATGCCACTTCCAAAACTATACATCAGAATCCATAATTTACAATATGATACAGTACGAGCTCAAAACAAACACAATATACAATAACAGAAGCAAAACAAGTCACGGTTCTGTCCGCAGGTCATCATCTATGTACACTGCAACTCAAAAAGCCTGCAAGAGCACCACATCTACTCCAGTTTGATCACCAGATCACATATCATTAGGATTACCTATAATGCATAAACTACGTGAGATTTATAAATCTCAGTAAGAAGAAATTATGTATGAAGTGAAGTTTCTCTAAAAAATTCTTCCCATGCACTCTCATTTGAAAACACTAATTTATTATTAAAATACTAATTAACCGCCCCTGACACACTATTATGCACCAGTACGAGTACAAAGTGCCATAAAATTTATATATAATCAAGTGACCATTATAAGTATAACTTGACGTGAGGACCACCCTCCTATGGCACAAACAAGCGTCCCTCCCATCGCGCCCCTTATGTCCACTAGGAAGTATCCCTCCCCGCCAAATCATATAATGAGGATCCATCCCTCTAACAGCCTACCGAGGTCCATCACTAAACATGACCTCCGATCTGTTCAGAAGTCCCCTCTAATATAAACATACCATAACATATAGACGTTTGCCCACACCACGTAGCCTACGCTAGGTTTCCCTAGGTCGCTCCTTCTCAGGTCGCCTCTTCCGCCCTCGATGCATAATCAGTGGCCAATCACACCAATTTACAAAACTTTAACATGTTAATGCATGATATGCATGATGCTCGTGCAATCAATGACACTTAACAAAATTCATAGATTATTGAACTCACAAGTTCAATCCACACCAACTACGGAGCTCATAGACTCCTTCTACGTTAGATACAGAGCTCACAAACGCATTCCACATCAAATACAAAGCTCACAGGTTCATTCCATGTAATCACAAAATATAAATCATGTACTACAATCCACTTAATCCATATATTATCACTCAAACGTAAACAGTTCACAAAATAATATATTTATGAATTGTAGTTGCAAATGAATTTCCACTTACCTTAAATCCGCAAAAATATCGATAATTTAAACCCCTAAAGCACCCTAGCACCTTCCCGTATCGTATCTGAATCAAACTTTTATCAAAACGGGTCGAATTCTTTTTCTTTTTTTTTATTTTTCTTTCTTCCTCGCATCGCAACTGCTCTCGTGTGTCACCTCCCTCATCTTTGCATTTAAATGAGAAATGGGTTTGGAATATTGATTTGAGGCCCTGGAATACCAATCTCACCACCACAATTATATATATATATATATTTTTTTTTTTATTAAACTTAGCAACTAACCGCCTCAATGTTAATATTATTATTATCATTATTACTATCGTAGTTAGTAAGTTTACTAACTTATGCCTCTTCCCTCCATATATATATATATACTAGGCAGGGTGCACCTCGATTCTCGAGGTGTTCACCCAGATTTATGTGTATTTATATATATCTAATCATTTCATATTATCAAAACCTGCAAAAGAATTGTTGAAAATTTTTATATATACATAAACATGGCATTCTATTTCAAATGGTGAATTTTAAGTTTAGTTACAAAATGTCTATGTCAAAAGCATACTAAATGAGTAAATATATACATACATAGTGTGCTAGTCAAAAGTAGGTGACAAGATAACTACTTGTGAGCATCAACTATGTACTTTGATGAACCAATTTCTTATGCTTGAATTTAGATTTTCAAGGGTTGTGCATGTGTTCTCCATTGACCTAAAAGTAGAGATAATAGAAGAATTTTTTTTTATTAAAAGATAATGCAATCAATATTAATGCATATGTGTAGAGTCATGTAAAGATCTAGGCTACAGAGATATTTTGTATCATATTTATAGAGAGAGATGTGAATCACTACTACATTTTTAAGTTATTCATCATGTTTATTATTTTAACCATTACCAAATGGTTATAATATTTTTGTGCAGAGAATGAAATTATTATCACAATCCCAAAATCAATGTCCAGCCAAGCCTTTGAGTTATTTTAGAAGTGAGAATTGAACAAATACAAACATGGCTCAAAGTAATCTTAATCATCAAGAAAATTGCATATAAACGAGGAAATATTCTAGACATTCACCAGCCAATTTTTCAGAAAATATTAAAATTAATTTAGTAGATTCTGAGACCTACTATCTATCCTTTGCCTGCCTCTCATTCATGTTAAGTTCTCTTTGCCCTAGGCCATGCTTCATCAACTTTCCCAGAACATTTTCCACATTGTTCTTATACTTGCAAATATAATACACTGTATTCTTTTGAAAATTACTAAAAAATGATGTTGGGAACTACACAAGTTTTCAAATTTAAACTATAATTTGGAGTCAATGAAAACTATCACTTATTCCTAACTACTGGATTACGTGTTCAGGCTTTGCAATTTTTTTCATATCACCTATGACATGAGGTAGGAAGAAACTCATTGCTCTTCAACATAATGGAGTCAGTAACCATATAAATTTGAAGTTATAGGGAAATAGACTAAGGTTATAATTATAAGTTGAAACATGAGTAGATCGAAAGACTAATATGTTAGGAGTGACGTTGCAATGCCTAAAGTGATAATACATGAAAGTATGCCTCAGTATATTTTTAGCAACTATCAACATATCAATGATAAACTATACATTTTCTATAATGGAACTGGAATGTCAGTTAAGTCTTACTGAGACTTTACAATACTCTTTCTAATAAGGTGTTCTTCTTCACTTATTTAAGTTTTTAACCAATTAAGCACCTTCCCAGTTGATAAATGAATTCTACCACTCCAATATCAATTCACAATTTAATTTCCAACTTTTTACTCAACGTAGTTTGAGGATCATGTGAAACCATAATCATGAGGTGCAACAAACCAAATAAATGAAGAGCCCTCAGCTGCCTTCTTTTCCTTCCAGAAAAAGGCAAGTGTTGGTCCTCTAAAATAAGATTTCCTAGACATGGGATTCAAAGAATAAAGAAAGCGAGACTTCCTTGGAAAGTAGCATAACCTCAAATTCGTCACGGAAGATATTGAATTAGGAATACTGTCATTCAAGGAAAAATCAACAATTTTTTTCTTAATTATTTCATTCAATGAACTTTCACCATTAAACACTGTAATTTAAAATCAATCTAAGAATGGAGGATGATGCTAAGAATGGAGGATGGTGCGTAAACCCTCTGATTGTGAAATAAAATAGAACATGCATGTGTGTGTGTAAGAGAGCTCGTTAATACCTCTGTGTGCAAGGCAGCCCACTACACGTAAGACCTCAAGTATCTTCGATTGAAACATAAAATCAAAATACATCATATTAGAATACAAGTTAAGAGAACAGAAATTACAAAATTTATTAAGAAAGGGAAGCTCAAAGGGAGCCCTCGATTCATGAAAAACCCAACGAGAAAAAGTAAATATATTCAATTAACATAAAACTAATAAATTCGATAACAAAATTGAGATAAAATACTTTTTTACAAAACAGTGAACATGACAAAAACAGAGAATCAAAATATCTGATCCGACAACGCTTACTTAGACGGCAGAGTCTGCGTAAATGGAAATCAAACTAAAAATTAAATATGTTACATTGAAGCATAGAATTAAAATACACGAAATACAATTTAACAGAACTAAACATCCCAAATTGCAAAATAATCAAACCTAAAATGTTGTAGAAACTTAAGGTTTTGTGAAAGGAAAAGCAAGAGAACTTACGGTTTCCTACTTAGAATTTTCTCTTCATAGAAATTAGGCATGCTCCTCACATGGATAACCTGGATAGCATCTACAAAAGCACAGAAGCGGCATCTGGAATTAACATTTTCATCACTGAAACTGCAGCTTCTAAATTATCTGGTTATTTCTAATTAGTACTCTGAATGCTTAGTGTCTAAAAAGTTACAAACACGGCTATCAAAAGCAGTTTATAAATATGTTAAAATGGTCGAACACAGACAACATGTAGAAAGTTTAGCAATTGAGTAGTGTCTACCATGTTGTTTTTATAAATCAAACAATTCAAACTTATATGGAAGTTGAAGACCTACTATGCCTTATCTACTTGTGATTTAGTTCTTCAAGAATAAAAAATCTAGACTGCATAGATACTTTGCTTGTTGTCATGTACTTTTTAAAGACTAATATGCTTTTATTACATATATAATTAATTAAAGGTAAAAAGTACTTCATAGAGTTGCAGAAAGTTCATTTATGATCTAAGTTCAAATGCATATGCATCAAAAAATCAAACTAAACAGGACATAAGAGATCAAGTCATTTATGCATGTATTGTACCCATCCCCAAAACTGTAATGAAATGATATTGAAGACAATGATAGGTTTCTGTAGTGTAAATCGGGGACCTTATCTCCATTCATCTTTCTATATATCTAACCACAAAATTTAATCAATTTATCAGTATCCAGTCTCCCCTCCATTTATAGGACCTAACATCTTCCATCTTTCCCATAAATATTGTGTGAACATCTGACAACCTAAAAATAGATCCATCGACTCATACTCCCGTCCAGGTGTGCACAAATTCAAATAAAACTACAAAAAAATCAAGAAAGGAAAATGAACAAAAAAGTTCCATATTACTAAAGTTAATGAATCTATCCCAAATATCCTCAAGAATGTGTGTGAAAATTGGAAGAAAATATGAACAATACAGTATAGTACAAAAAT